>JAQFVV010008527.1:0-28728 GCA_028023455.1 Epiperipatus broadwayi | reverse complement strand
ATATATATATATATATATATATATATATATATATATATATATATATATATATATATATATATATATATATATATATATATATATATTGTACCCTTACTTCTTGATATACAAAATAGTTTAAAAATACAACTAGCTCAGTTACATTATTATGTTTAATTATGTTTTGCATATCTATCTTTAATATACTTTTATATTATCATATCTTAATTAAATTTATTATCAATCATCAAAATCAATATAGTTCTAGATTATACTAATTAAATAAGTATTTATAAAATTATGAGACTGCGAAGTAAAGTTACAAAGTAATAAGCAGATTTACACTGAGTCAATATCTCCCAAGATACTGTCTCAATGGCATAAGAATACTACCACTACTTTATCATCTTACCACTACATCTATAGCATTCTTATGACTTTTAAATGAAATAATTATCTTTAATAATACTAAAATAATTCCTAACTTTTAACTTAAAATATAATTAAATAATCTCAGGTTCTTCTAAGCTGTTTTAAAATAATAATAACTCATGTAAATAAGTATGATATGGGATTTTATATCAAACTTAAATACACCTAACTTATTTTAATAATAATAATAAATAATACTAATCTTAAAGTGTAATTTAATCTCATCTATTTATATTATATAATCAATCATTAAATGAATAAACAATCATATGTATATCTTTTATTTCATATGGTATTTTCATTTTAAAATAGATCAAAATCTTATACTTAATAATCTGTGGCAATAAACAATATTGTATTCTTATAATGTGCATAATAATCATCTTATGACCATTGTAATATTTATGTTCATGTCAATCAATTCTTATAAAATAATGTTAAGCAAATATGGTATTCAATTCTAAATAATAATAACAAATTCATTTTGTGCAAATATTATGTTTATTTCAAATCATCTGAGGTCAAAATGCTGTGGTGAAAAATAATGAAACTCGACACACTTTTAAAACAAATTAACAAATTTATTTACAATAACTTCAAATAAAATTTATTTACACTATTTACAATTTTAGAATTTAAGAAAACAAATATAAACTGAACTAAGTAAGAAAATAATAATACAATCTGTTTACACTGTTATTAAATCATGTACTTCATAAGCAATTATACATTCTTTCAAATGCCATATTATAATATTACAGTGTGTTTTTAAAACTTAGATTTTTTTAAAATAAATAGCAGTGTACTTTAATTACTACAAATAACAATATATGTCAAGACTATTTATGTAGTATGTGTACATAATGTAGCTCTACCTATTAAATAATTACATTAATTAAGTATTACCATTTATAATGTATCATCATATATCTACTTTATTATTAGCATTGCTTAATAGCTTTATAAAATTAATGTATCTTTGTAATGTAAAACAAATAATTGACTGTAATTATACTTTACTTAATGTAATTCCTGTTATATGTTTTATCAAATATGCATTACATCTCTGTACTGTTCAAAAACTATTATTTAAATCATTTATCAATTTCAAATTCATAAAGCATTACCTTAGATAAATTCTATGATTCTTTTCTATGTAAAAAATCATTACTTTACTTTATGTTCTATTTTAATCCTTTCTAATAAATTTTCTATCTATAAAACTATCTTCTAAACTTATCTCAAATTTCCGGAAAAACAAACATCAACTTCAAACAAAATATTCGTTATCCAAATTACCTATATTACATTGTTTATACTTAGTAAACTTTTCAATCTAAATATAAGCTTCTACCTAAACGTAACTTAACTTATTTAATAAAACAAAATATAAAAAAATATAGACTTTTAAAATCCTTTTCTAAATTGCAAAAAAAAAAAAAATAATTATTAAGATAAATAATAAACATCATTTTAATATTAAGCATAAATAAAATATCAAAATTATTTACGAAAGAATCATATAATTATTTCTAAGCTTCTTACGTAATGTTGTATCATGTTGATATAGATTAAAACTTATGCATATTTTAATAAAGTTCGCTGTCAATATAATGTATGTATTTTCATAAAATATCTATCCATTCATTCTACAACAACATAATATTCAGTTGATCTAAAGAAAAACATATTAAATTCATTAAAAATCATTATACAATATTTTTACCATAATAACAATAATGTCCAATCTGCTATCCAGCCTTCTTCGGAATTTGCAGCTTCATAAAATAAAAATTATTCACATTTACACTCATAAACATTCATTAGAATATTCCGTGTTATATTAATTATAAAATAAATTTATGTAATTAATTATTATATTATTTTTTAGTTATTATTTAATAAATGTACCTAACCTACTTTTAATAGTTTAATAATATTTTAAATTTTATGTTAAATAAATAAAATAAAAGTTCATATTACGTATTCCAGCGACGACTTTTGTTCTACCATAAAAGTTCTAACAAATATCCTACGTATAAAGTCAATAGAACACTATTTCCTGTTCCGTTGTATCACATGTTTCTTGAAAGTTTATATAAAAATGGTAACGTTCTTTTTTTTAAAAAAAATAAGTTCCCACAGGAAAACAAAATAAAATTAAAAAAAATAGTTTATAAGTTCTGTTTCTGGATCCAGCTCTTCATAAAATATTGTTCAAAAGTTAATATTTCTAAATTAATTTATAATTGTTAATTATTTTCATTGAATTACTTTAATCAATTTGGTTTGCTTGGTTTGGACGTCCATGTATTACTTATGCATTTTTTAATAACATATTCAGGTAAGAATTAATTTCTCCATCTATAACGTCCAGCGTTTTAGATTACTTCAATATAATAATTTTATTATATTACGATTTTTAATAATCATATTTATAATCTATTTGCCTTTTCAAATCGTCAAGATTTAGTCTTTTAAGCACAAAGACTTAACAAGGCATGTATTTATTAAAATTACTACTTCTTATATCTTTACTTAAGATATACATTTTATTTTTTTAAAATCTGCAAAAATACTTTCTTTCTATAGAAGTATTCATATTTCTTTTAAATATCTATTTATAATAGACAATAGTAATTTAAACTTTTAATACTATTTATAGTCCAAAATACTACTTTTCTCCATCTCGTAGTTTTATGTACTAATCCAGCGTCTGTTATTTTTCTAGCATAAAGTTTCTGATATATTTCTACGATACGCGATGTTTCCATGATTATTCGTACGTAAATTGAGCTTCGATATTGAGAAGACCAGTAGGGAATTATTAAGTTTCTACTGCATACTTATCATTTTTAAAAATTATAAAATTATATACAATAACACTCTTATGATTTTAACACTGATTTTAAGAGCGTTTTTAAATTTACTTAGCTATTTTCTCAATAGCACGATTAACTTAGAAATTTAATTACAGAGAGCCCCCCTCAACAATTGAATCCAGCTTTTATACTAGCAGAAACTCCTTATCTGATTGGTACATTTAAACAATCAAACTTTCTAGCTTATTTACATATTTACTAACACACTATTAAAAATAAAATAATGACTTATTTAATATTTAATATTATTACATTTTTTTTAAAAAATAATCTTTATCGTTTATTCAAATCTATCAAACATTTTTAAAATATTCTTTCTCACTTAATTTAAATCTTAACTTTTATAAGATCATTTTAAAATAAACTAAATCTTTTAAATACGTTATATTTTTAAGACAATATTTTTTTAAAAATCAGATTTAATATTCTACATTAATATCTTTTATTTTTTTATCTCGTGATAACTCACGTATCATTTATAAATTTCACAACATAATTTTAAAATAGTTTTTGCAACTTTATGAGAAAGCTTCCAAGCATGTGTGTGTGTATCTCTAATTAACATCTGCCTTTACAATACAAGAAATGCTTCCCATAATCTAAAAATAACTTAACAATTGCTTTTTTAAAACAAATACTTATTTTTTAAAAATAAATATAATATTACATCAGCTTTTAAAATAATTATTTGATATGATTAAAATCAAATATTAATCTCAATTTAAGCACTTATAATTTAAAATATTTTTATTCACTTTTAACATATATTTTAAATTAAATAAATATCTTTATCTAATTTTAACTTGTCTTTTAAATACTTTAGCTTTAAACATTTATTATTAAATTTATTAATGCAGTATTACATCATAATCATCATCATCTTAAATATCTTCTCAATACCAACACAATTCACATATCAAATACTCATAGATTGCTTTAATTAAACTTATGGTAACATTACCCCAAGCAAAGTCAACATCACACATTTAAAATACTTCTTAAATTTAAAATTTTCTACTAGATTAGCACAAAACTTAAATGGTGACCCATACAAAAGGGCACAATATATATATATATATATATATATATATATATATATATATATTGTGCCCTTATATATAATCATGCTCAGTTTATGTTAAGATAGCAAATCTTCATACTTTAATGGACAGGCTTCAATTTACTCCAACCTCCAACTCTTCATCCATCCTGTATATTTGCAATTAAGCTCCAGGTATATGAAAAATGGTTGTATTTCAAATGATCCCTTTAATTTAATTTTTTGAAATTGATTTTTTTTTCTGAATATTAATAAAAATATTTTTTTATTATTGTTTCGTTTTAATTTTTATAAGTAGATGTTCAATGTGCTAAAATCATTACACAATGCACACAGTTTGTACTTGCACTGCAAGTTGATCATATTATACTTAGGCATTGAATTTATTTTGTATGTTTAATGCTTGATTTATCTAGCCTTACTATAATACTTAAATAGAAACACATGTTACGGTGAATGAAAAAAAGCATACCTACTAAAAAAAGTTTTATAATAAACTTGACAATAAATCATGTTGCAAAAGAAGACATAGTTACCCTATAAATATTATCTTAAAACTTAATAAATAGTTGGAAAATCGATTACATTCATTGAAAAGTATCATGGAGGCTATAAAAATAATAGCTACAATTGGGTAAGATATTAAACCTATTCTATAAAGGAAGTGTGATTCAACATAATTTAAATGCATTTGATGGTGCTGAATAAACACATTATTAGATTACCACTATACATGACTTCAGTTATATGCTATCCAAAAACATATAAAGAAATAAAATACAGAGAGTGTACTAATAGCTCAAAAAAGCTCTTAATCAATAAGTGCGGTAAGAAAAAATATTTAAAATCTCTATCCAAAATGGTTTCAAGCTTATAGCTCACCTCAGTGAGGAGATAGAATATTGAGACACTAGATCCAAAATAATTCAAAAATGCAGCACTTATTATATACATAATATTTAAGTAGAAACTCTGAAGTTTTCAGCCAAGAAAATGTCTTTTATTCCAGCTAACTAACTCAAATAACTATATGGGACTGAACCCAATCCAGATCTACCATATATTAATAGCCTCAGCATAGCTAAAGCCATAAGGTAAAATTATAATTATTAATAAAGCAAATCATATATAATATGACATTGTTTTTATAAGCTTGTATTTACAAAAATGAAATACAGAGAGCGTACCAATAGCTCAAACAAGCAATTAAGAGCTTGTTTCAGCTATTGGTATGCTCTCTGTATTTCATTTTTGTAAATACAAGATTATAAAAGCAATGCCATGTTATACATGACTTGCTTTATTGATAAAGAAATAAAAATATAATACTCAAAAACAAAACATGATAATTTGTAAATTTAATACATTTAACAATAATCAAGCCACTACTTTAATATCTTACAGCACCACACATGATCTTTTTTTTTTAAAAAAAATAAAATTTATAAATAAATTTTACAATATATCAGAAGCTATTACTTTGTTTTGGAGTATCAGACATAATCATGTTATTAATAAAATTTCATAAGTTTTCATTGAAAGCACATACATTATCTTCTTTGCATTACCCTTTTCAGATTTGTTGAGCAGCAGTTTGGATAATAGCATATTTTCTGCACATAATACTAAAAATTGTTCAAAATTTTAGAACATATTAAAAGTTGATACTCACTTAAAAACACCAAAACAATTAGAGAAATTGTAGTTACTTAATAATGTGACTGCTATTTTATTTCTTTAAAAGAAAAAGTTATTGAAAAAATAACCCAAAGCATATTTAATTGTGATTAAAATCAGATTCTTTATTATTTATTTTACTTAAAAAACAAGGTGCTGCATTTTTTTTTCTTATCTTTCTGTGAATGAATGAGTGAACACACATTCAGAAATATATGTATACATGTGAATGTATCCCTTTAATTTATTAGTAACTATATTATTATTTTTTTAAAATTGTTTATATTATAACTTTCATTTATATATGTATATTTTACATGTAATAATATCTATGTTATATAAATAATATCACATAGTTTTAAGTAAGCATTTATTAGCTTGGTATAATTCAATGCATGATGTGTGAATACTAGTGTGTTTCAGTATGGAGTAAACTATTCTAAAACCTCAGATAATAAAGGCAGCACTTCATTTTAAACATTTCTCACATATCATACAATATTCCATTTTAATAGATGTATATATAGATAATCATAGCTTTAATGTATTTGAAATTGAAATAGAAGGAACTGCATTTTTTCATGTTTTATGTATAAATTATTAAGCACTTATCAATAAGCATATGGTTATTTATACCATCAGAGCTAAAAAAAATAGGAGATATCATTTTCCTCTTTTATTTGTTGATTTGCTATTATTAGTTTAGTCCATAGGAATTTGCAACTATTTCTGCCTTCATTTCATATGTATTATGCTATGATTATCTACATTTACTAAAATAAATATTTGATGTGATATTTAGAAGTGGTTAAATATGACACACTGTCTTTGCCATATAGATGTTCAACATTGATTTATGAAGAGTTCCACTGTACTTAAATGATAATAATAAATAGAGTTTATGTTCTGCATTGTAACATGCCAATAAACTTATATTCAACATTATCAGAACTAAAGAAATGTTTTTATATTATATTCTTTTCATTTATTAACATATAGTTATTGGTTTATACCTTGCTCACAAAGTTCATAATAATTCCATTTCAGTTTTTATATATATTATGATAGAATCATCTATATCTAACATTTAGTAAAAGTCGCTTTTCACATAATATTTAGGCATTGCTAGAAACCAGCTATTTTCTATATTCTTTGAACCTTTAATAATGATTTAAGTATTACGATACAATGATCTAATTCGCTTTTCACATAATATTTAGGCATTGCTAGAAACCAGATGTTTCCTATATTCTTTAAACCTTTAGTAATTATTTAAGTATTACGATACAATCATCTATATCTAACAAATAGTAAAAGTCACTTTTCACATAATATTTAGGCATTGCTAGAAACCAGCTATTTTCTATATTCTTTGAACCTTTAATAATGATTTAAGTATTACGATACAATGATCTAATTCGCTTTTCACATAATATTTAGGCATTTCTAGAAATCAGAAGTTTCCTATATTCTTTGAATGTTTAATAATGATTTAAGTATAGATTGCACTACATTTAAACCAGGCTATTATAATCAGATCATGGGGTGCACTATAACAAATTAGTAAATGTGTGCTTGAATATCTTCATATTGAAAGAAATAGGTTGTATCATTCCATTCTTTTTGCTTATTGTCAGAAGTGTTTGCAATTATATCCATTGTAATTTCATATATGTTAAGCTGCAATTTTCTATATACACATTTATTACAATGAAGCTTTCATGTGCTATTTAAAGGTTGCAAAAAATGCAGTGCTGCATATATTCCCTAAATGTTTAATAGTAATTTCAGAATAGCATGTACCACACTTAAAATATGGTAATATGTAGACTTCATGCCCTGCTTTATAATAAATACATAAATATATGCTTAAAAACTAGTAGAGTTAAGGTAATAGATATTATCATTTTATTATTTTCATTTATTGATGGGATAACTGTTATTCATATACTGCTCATGGGAGATTACAGTTACTGTCATTTCAATTGTATATACATTAAATTATAATTGTAATAAAATATAATCATAACTTTGCTTAAATACCTGTCATTGAAATGAAAGTATTTACTTCCCACTGAATTATGTATCATCAAAAACTATGAATACATTGAATTATGACTTCATTGTGAAACATTTTTTACATCTGCGACACAAAATGGATTTTTTTTTTTTTGCAACTTGGACATGGCTGAGTGCACTTTAAGTAAGGTCTACCAAAATCATAATTCTCATAGATTGATTAATTCTGCTGCTCTATTTAAGCAGAGAGATGATTATGTAGACATTTTATTCAATTTAGAAGGTTTACATATCCCATTTGCTTGATAACTTATAATAATAAATAATTATAACCTTGTCTAAGTATCTGTAATAGAAACAAAAGTAAATAACTCTCATTGAGTTATGTGATATTAAAAACAATATATATATATAAAGTCTTATTTGGGTTATACCACATGTTATTTTGATTTAGTTTTCAATGTTTTGATGATATAACATTCATCTTTGTCAAGGTTAAGGTCTTAATGAAGAACTATTCTGTCATAAATAGTTCAGTAAATGTTGGAAATTAAAACAAAATAATACACAATATAACCCCAAAAAGATTGTATTTTCATCATGTAACAGTGAAATATTAAATATGTGTGTCTGCTTATGAATGAAAGAATATATGGGAAATTTTAATTTAATAATTAGAAAAATATGTTTAGCAATAATACTGCTGCTCAAAGACAAAATAAAGAGTCAAACATTGTTAGCCGAGATATCGGTGCAGCTATCTTGCAAGCAAATAATTGGTTGCTGACGGTTGTGGGTTCGCCTCCCTGCAGATGCTATGACATATGGAAAAAAAAAGACAAAATAAAGTAACCTCGGACAAAAATCGATTGTTGCCTACTAGAGCAAATGGTTAATACTATCAATTTTAAATTTGAATCACTGTTGCTGAATACATTTCTTTAATTATTATATAACAATTTTCACCTGTCTTTTGGTTTATATTTTAATTATTCTGTAAAATATTTAATTTAACTGTACAAAACTTACACACATATCTCACAATAATATAAAATATAAATTACAATTTTAACCATTTCACCTAATGCAGTGTCTTAAAATTTACATTCATACAGAAAGTGAAAACAGTTCAATTTACTCCAAATAAAATTCAAATCGATCATAAATTAAAACAAATAACTATTATTATAATACCTATTTTATAGTATATTTAAAATTGTAGATGGAGTGGATAAAAATGATCTCTTTTTGCCTTCTTATAAAATTGAAAATATTCTATTTAATAGCGAGACTAGTTTAATTTATATATTAAATTATAACTGAAACACAGGCTTATTATATACCTGTGTGTCTATATATGTAATATAGGGTATATGAGCACAGACTTTCAGATGACCCATCACTCTCCACTTTATCTAATATGACTGACACACTCAAGCACATATATGCTGAAAAGATAAATAATCACCAATATACGTATTTCATGCTAAACCAGCAATCATCAGTTGGTCCAGATTATCATCTCCCACACATATATACTATAAGTGCTCAGATATATATTAAGATAGACAATCTTCCTACTTTAATGGACAGGCTCCAATCTACTACACCCTCCAACTCTTCAACCATCCATCCAATTGAAAATCTGATGATGGAATGCTCAAAGGCCACCCTGAGGCTGAGATTCTTGTCACACCCATGTTGACCTAAAGTCAATCTGAACCCCACATGTACAGGACATAATCCATTTAATACATGTGCAAGGATGGGCAGACATCTCTATAATGTAATAACTGAAACACAGGCTTATTATATACCTGTGTGTCTATATATGTAATATAGGGTATATGAGCACAGACTTTCAGATGACCCATCACTCTCCACTCTATCTAATATCACTGATACACTCAAGCACATATATGCTGAAAAGATAAATAATTACCAAAATGCGTATTTCATGCTAAACCAGCAATCATCATTTGGTCCAGATTATCATCTCCCACACATATATACTATAAGTGCTCAGATATATATTAAGATAGACAATATTCCTACTTTAATGGACAGGCTCCAATCTACTACACCCTCCAACTCTTCAACCATCCATCCAATTGAAAATCTGATGATGGAATGCTCAAAGTCCACCCTGAGGCCGAGATTCTTGTCACACCCATGTTGACCTAAAGTCAATCTGAACCCCACATGTACTGGACATAATCCATTTAATACATGTGCAAGGATGGGCAGACATCTCTATAATGTAATAACTGAAACACAGGCTTATTATATACCTGTGTGTCTATATATGTAATATATAATAAGCCTGTGTTTCAGTTATTACATTATAGAGTTGTCTGCCCATCCTTGCACATGTATTAAATGGATTATGTCCTGTACATGTGGGGTTCAGATTGACTTTAGGTCAACATGGGTGTGACAAGAATCTCGGCCTCAGGGTTACCTTTGAGCATTCCATCATCAGATTTTCAATTGGATGGATGGTTGAAGAGTTGGAGTGTGTAGTAGATTGGAGCCTGTCCATTAAAGTAGGAAGATTGTCTATCTTAATATATATCTGAGCACTTATAGTATATATTTGTGGGAGATGATAATCTGGACCAACTGATGATTGCTGGTTTAGCATGAAATACGTATATTGGTGATTATTTATCTTTTCAGCATATATGTGCTTGAGTGTATCAGTGATATTAGATAGAGTGGAGAGTGATGAGTCATCTGAAAGTCTGTGCTAATATACCCTATATTACATATTAAATTATTATAACATTTATATAAAATGTAAGGTTATCATTGTGCATTAGAATGTCTGTATATGTATGTTTATATCTCAATACAAAACATTACTGATTTCATTTCCAAGCTAGCTGCAAGACAATTTCTAAAACAATATTGCTTACATGATATATATTAGCTATTCACCAAAAAAATAGTAATACTCAAGTGTGATTGGACCATAATTTTTAACATAAATATGATAGGGTTATTTGTATCCTTTTAGGTAATTTTTAATGTTTTCCCTGCCATAATAAAATCTTGTAAACTACTTGAAAATATTCTAGCAATACATGAGTTCATTTTCATAAATCATTTGACTTATTTCAAATGTTTCAGTAACAAGTTTATCCAATATGAAACAAAATTGAATAGCGTGTTGTTCATAATAGTTTAAGATATAAAGAATATTGTCACATTTTATATCCTAACTTGTAATCCAGACAGGTCAGAGCCTTAAAACATTTGGGGTGAATTGCTATTCTATATATGTTGATAAGTGCAGCTTAAGGTATCTTGAAGAGTAATCCAGTCACTAGACATCATTTTACTGTAACACACTGTATATAATAATATTACAAATCAATGTCTGTATTTCTTCAAAATAATATATGTAAATTTATAAATAAATATTAAACAATACAGTACTTAAAAGTTTATAAAAATATATCTATAACTGTCACTTAGAAGCACTTTCAACTAACTTTTTAGTTTTTATCAACTAATACTTTTAAAATGTTAGCCTTCTCATAATTCCATGATATCAATTTTCCCATAATTCCATGATCTTAACAATTGCTGCTTGCCTATTAATTAAATCTTGCTTGTATTTTTATATTAACATCCCTTTTTTAATTTTTTATTATTAATATTTCTTTCAGTTTCCAATATTCTTACATTACTATAATTAACTCAAAACCATATAAACATGATTTATTATGATCATAAAAGATAGAAGCTGATAAATTATCATTATTTTTATAATTCTGTTTTGTATTTTGAACCCTTTATAATAATAACAAGTGCTCTTTTGTTCTTTTTTCCAAATGTGCATTTCGATGCACCTATATATCCACTTCTACACCTACACGTAAATGATAAAATTTTTATTTGTCAATCAAGTGTTATCTTTTGAAATATTTATTAATTTATTTAATGTAGGTGGTGCATAAAATGGAATATCATATATACCTTTATAAATTTTCTTAATGATACTTGCCTGTTGATTTGAAATATATGGTATTGATATCAAAATTTTTTATCAGAAAAATTACCATTATTAATATTATTTTTACATTTAGAATTAAAATTTTTAAGAGCATAATAAACACAATCATAATTATATCCGATGTTTAACAATTCATTATAATAAATTTCAATATTTTTGTTTTTATCCAATGCATATTTACAAAGGTTATCATTTCTAAATAAGGACTTTAAATCTGCTGTTTTATGTGACATTGGTACCTTTGATTCATATGGAATATATCCTCTTTTTGCTATTGGTTTCAGTGTCATATAGTAATCCAATTTATCTTTGTTTCTAGTTATCTTTATTTCTAAAAATTGAACACACATTGAATTTTCATCTGTTTTAATCCATTTTAAACCCTTTATATTATTTAATTCATTAAACAAATCTTAGTACCATTTGGCTTTCCACAAACAAAAACATCATCAACATATCAATTGTATAAAGTAATATTTTTCTGATAATATTCATTTTTCAAAATATTTTCTTCATATGCAGATATAACAAAATTATATATTTTCACAATTGTAGAAAGACCCATTGACCAGCCATTACTCATTTTATAAAATTCATGCTTAAAAATCACATAAATTTTTTTATCAATAAAGTTTAATGTTTCAACAATAAATTTTATTATTTTAAAATTAACATTTTTGAACTTTGATGCATTATTAATTATTTCAACAGAAAACATTCTATAAATTGATCCATACATTTCACTGACATCAAAGGTTCAAATTACATCTGTTTTTTCAATGACATTATTAATTTTACCAATGAAATCAAATGAATGTATTATATATATACCAAAACCAAGAATTTCCTGTAACATTTTCTCAATTAATTTACATGTTTCATAATAAAATGCATCCCCAAAATCTATCATTAATCATAATGGTTCTTTTTCTTTATGTAATTTTATATTTGAAAATATTTTAGGACACATTGCAGCCGAGGGATAAATCCTATAATAAGTAGAATTATGAATTACATTATTTAATTTTTTTGTTAATTACATTTTAAAAAATAAATAAATGTGTACATACACATTAAATAGTATTATATTTAAGTATAATTTATTCCACAAATAAGCATAAATAAATGCACAAAATAATTATATCTGCTTATAAATAGTTTTAAAATATATTTTTTATGTATACCAATCAGACATATGTAAGATACCAAAATAATAACTTTCTTCTAATAAAATAACCTTTATTTTAAAAAATTGAATATTTATATATTGTAATAGTCAGGATGAGCTAATATCCGCAAAAAATCACAACTAGAGTGACATAAACCACCACAACTCTTTCTAAACTACATACTACTTCATTTTTTTAGTCTTTGTGATCAGGGATATGTAGATTCTTTTAAAACTACATTATTCACTATATGACTTCACTGTGGCAAAACAAGACACCCACTGCAATGTATATAAAAGATACAAACACTTTATTAGTATTAAAATTACAAACAAATGAACAAAATATATGACTACTGCTTAATTAGGTTTCTAGATTCATAAGATAGTGGAATTACAATAATTCATGAATACATATGTAAAAGTTTCAAAGTATAATGGCTATATAAATAGGGAATCTCAGATGATGAGCACATTTGATCTTTGGGGCAGATATCCCTCAAGCAGGTTCATAATAATAAATAAATAAGCATTTATTTTATATAGCATCTGTATACACTTGTATTTACATTCGAATATCAGCCTTTCAAGCTAATTGTGCAAATGCTTTGCAAGTGTTAATAATAAATGAATACATTCTCACCAATACAAGATATAGTATTTATGCAGGAATAAAAAGGAATCATCTTATTCCTATGACTCAAATATTTATTTATGAGCAAATCTGAAGTACTGGCAAAGAAAGTGTGATGATAGAACAGTCACTTTCAATTACTCTATACGATGTCTGAATGAATGACGTCGATGAAATTGTCTAGAATTTACTAAACGTCATTCCAACTGAAACTTAATCATATGTAAATAAGCATTTATTTTATATAGCGTCTGTATACACTTGTATTTACATTCGAATATCAGCCTTTCAAGCTAATTGTGCAAACGCTTTGCGAGTGTTAATAATAAATGAATACATTCTCACCAATACAAGATATAGTATTTATGCAGGAATAAAAAGGAATCCTCTTATTCCTATGACTCAAATATTTATATATGAGCAAATCTAAAGTACTGGCAAAGAAAGTGTGACAATAGAACAGTCACTTTCAATTACCCTATATGATGTCTGAATGAATGATCGCATGTCTGAATGACATCGACGTCATTCATTCAGACATCATATAGAGTAATTGAAAGTGACTGTTCTACCATCACACTTTCTTTGCCAGTACTTCAGTTTTGCTCATATATAAATATTTGAGTCATAGGAATAAGAGGATTCCTTTTTATTCCTGCATAAATACTATATCTTGTATTGGTGAGAATGTATTCATTTATTATTAACACTCGCAAAGCGTTTGCACAATTAGCTTGAAAGGCTGATATTCAAATGTAAATACAAGTGTATACAGACACTATATAAAATAAATGCTTATTTACATTTGATTATGTTTCAGTTGGAATGACGTTTAGTAAATTCTAGACAATTTCTTTGACGTCATTCATTCAGACATCGTATAGAGTAATTGAAAGTGACTGTTCTATCATCACACTTTCTTTGCCAGTACTTCAGATTTGCTCATAAATAAATATTTGAGTCATAGGAATAAGAGGATTCCTTTTTATTCCTGCATAAATACTATATCTTGTATTGGTGAGAATGTATTCATTTATTATTAACACTCGCAAAGCATTTGCACAATTAGCTTGAAAGGCTGATATTCGAATGTAAATACAAGTGTATACAGATGCTATATAAAATAAATGCTTATTTATTTATTATTATGAACCTACTTGAGGAATATCTGCCCCAAAGATCAAATGTGCTCATCATCTGAGATTCCCTATTTATATAGCCATTATACTTTGAAACTTTTACATATGTATTCATGAATTATTGTAATTCCACTATCTTATGAATCTAGAAACCTAATTAAGCAGTAGTCATATATTTTGTTCATTTGTTTGTAATTTTAATACTAATAAAGTGTTTGTATCTTTTATATACATTGCAGTGGGTGTCTTTGTTTTGCCACAGTGAAGTCATATAGTGAATAATGTAGTTTTAAAAGAATCTACATATCCCTGATCACAAAGACTAAAAAAATGAAGTAGTATGTAGTTTAGAAAGAGTTGTGGTGGTTTATGTCACTCTAGTTGTGATTTTTTGCGGATATTAGCTCATCCTGACTATTACAATATATAAATATTCAATTTTTTTAAAATAAAGGTTATTTTATTAGAAGAAAGTTATTATTTTGGTATCTTACATATGTCTGATTGGTATACATAAAAAATATATTTTAAAACTATTTATAAGCAGATATAATTATTTTGTGCATTTATTTATGCTTATTTGTGGAATAAATTATACTTAAATATAATACTATTTAATGTGTATGTACACATTTATTTATTTTTTAAAATGTAATTAACAAAAAAATTAAATAATGTAATTCATAATTCTACTTATTATAGGATTTATCCCCTCAGGCTCAATGTGTCCTAAAATATTTTCAAATATAAAATTACATAAAGAAAAAGAACCATTATGATTAATGATAGATTTTGGGGATGCATTTTATTATGAAACATGTAAATTAATTGAGAAAATGTTACAGGAAATTCTTGGTTTTGGTATATATATAATACATTCATTTGATTTCATTGGTAAAATTAATAATGTCATTGAAAAAACAGATGTAATTTGAACCTTTGATGTCAGTGAAATGTATGGATCAATTTATAGAATGTTTTCTAAGTTGAAATAATTAATAATGCATCAAAGTTCAAAAATGTTAATTTTAAAATAATAAAATTTATTGTTGAAACATTAAACTTTATTGATAAAAAAATTTATGTGATTTTTAAGCATGAATTTTATAAAATGAGTAATGGCTGGTCAATGGGTCTTTCTACAATTGTGAAAATATATAATTTTGTTATATCTGCATATGAAGAAAATATTTTGAAAAATGAATATTATCAGAAAAATATTACTTTATACAATTGATATGTTGATGATGTTTTTGTTTGTGGAAAGCCAAATGGGTACTAAGATTTGTTTAATGAATTAAATAATATAAAGGGTTTAAAATGGATTAAAACAGATGAAAATTCAATGTGTGTTCAATTTTTAGAAATAAAGATAACTAGAAACAAAGATAAATTGGATTACTATATGACACTGAAACCAATAGCAAAAAGAGGATATATTCCATATGAATCAAAGGTACCAATGTCACATAAAACAGCAGATTTAAAGTCCTTATTTAGAAATGATAACCTTTGTAAATATGCATTGGATAAAAACAAAAATATTGAAATTTATTATAATGAATTGTTAAACATCGGATATAATTATGATTGTGTTTATTATGCTCTTAAAAATTTTAATTCTAAATGTAAAAATAATATTAATAATGGTAATTTTTCTGATAAAAAATTTTGATATCAATACCATATATTTCAAATCAACAGGCAAGTATCATTAAGAAAATTTATAAAGGTATATATGATATTCCATTTTATGCACCACCTACATTAAATAAATTAATAAATATTTCAAAAGATAACACTTGATTGACAAATAAAAATTTTATCATTTACGTGTAGGTGTAGAAGTGGATATATAGGTGCATCGAAATGCACATTTGGAAAAAAGAACAAAAGAGCACTTGTTATTATTATAAAGGGTTCAAAATACAAAACAGAATTATAAAAATAATGATAATTTATCAGCTTCTATCTTTTATGATCATAATAAATCATGTTTATATGGTTTTGAGTTAATTATAGTAATGTAAGAATATTGGAAACTGAAAGAAATATTAATAATAAAAAATTAAAAAGGGATGTTAATATAAAAATACAAGCAAGATTTAATTAATAGGCAAGCAGCAAATGTTAAGATCACAGAATTATGGGAAAATTGACATCATGGAATTATGGGAAAGCTGACATTTTAAAAGTATTAGTTGATAAAAACTAAAAGTTAGTTGAAAGTGCTTCTAAGTGACAGTTATAGATATATTTTTATAAACTTTTAAGTACTGTATTGTTTAATATTTATTTATAAATTTACATATATTATTTTGAAGAAATACAGACATTGATTTGTAATATTATTATATACAGTGTGTTACAGTAAAATGATGTCTAGTGACTGGATTACTCTTCAAGATACCTTAAGCTGCACTTATCAACATATATAGAATAGCAATTCACCCCAAATGTTTTAAGGCTCTGACCTGTCTGGATTACAAGTTAGGATATAAAATGTGACAATATTCTTTATATCTTAAACTATTATGAACAACACGCTATTCAATTTTGTTTCATATTGGATAAACTTGTTACTGAAACATTTGAAATAAGTCAAATGATTTATGAAAATGAACTCATGTATTGCTAGAATATTTTCAAGTAGTTTACAAGATTTTATTATGGCAGGGAAAACATTAAAAATTACCTAAAAGGATACAAATAACCCTATCATATTTATGTTAAAAATTATGGTCCAATCACACTTGAGTATTACTATTTTTTTGGTGAATAGCTAATATATATCATGTAGCAATATTGTTTTAGAAATTGTCTTGCAGCTAGCTTGGAAATGAAATCAGTAATGTTTTGTATTGAGATATAAACATACATATACAGACATTCTAATGCACAATGATAACCTTACATTTTATATAAATGTTATAATAATTTAATATAATATAGGGTATATTAGCACAGACTTTCAGATGACTCATCACTCTCCACTCTATCTAATATCACTGATACACTCAAGCACATATATGCTGAAAAGATAAATAATCACCAATATACGTATTTCATGCTAAACCAGCAATCATCAGTTGGTCCAGATTATCATCTCCCACAAATATATACTATAAGTGCTCAGATATATATTAAGATAGACAATCTTCCTACTTTAATGGACAGGCTCCAATCTACTACACACTCCAACTCTTCAACCAATCCATCCCAATTGAAAATCTGATGATGGAATGCTCAAAAGTAACCCTGAGGGCGAGATCTTGGTCACACCCATGTGACCTAAAGTCAATCTGAACCCCACATGTACAGGACATAATCCATTTAATACATGTGCAAGGATGGGCAGACAACTCTATAATGTAATAACTGAAACACAGGCTTATTATATATTACATATATAGACACACAGGTATATAATAAGCCTGTGTTTCAGTTATTACATTATAGAGATGTCTGCCCATCCTTGCACATGTATTAAATGGATTATGTCCTGTACATGTGGGGTTCAGATTGACTTCAGGTCAACATGGGTGTGACAAGAATCTCTGCCTCAGGGTGGCCTTTGAGCATTCCATCATCAGATTTTCAATTGGATGGATGGTTGAAGAGTTGGAGGGTGTAGTAGATTGGAGCCTGTCCATTAAAGTAGGAATATTGTCTATCTTAATATATATCTGAGCACTTATAGTATATATGTGTGGGAGATGATAATCTGGACCAAATGATGATTGCTGGTTTAGCATGAAATACGCATTTTTGGTAATTATTTATCTTTTCAGCATATATGTGCTTGAGTGTATCAGTGATATTAGATAGAGTGGAGAGTGATGGGTCATCTGAAAGTCTGTGCTCATATACCCTATATTACATATATAGACACACAGGTATATAATAAGCCTGTGTTTCAGTTATTACATTATAGAGATGTCTGCCCATCCTTGCACATGTATTAAATGGATTATGTCCTGTACATGTGGGGTTCAGATTGACTTTAGGTCAACATGGGTGTGACAAGAATCTCAGCCTCAGGGTGGCCTTTGAGCATTCCATCATCAGATTTTCAATTGGATGGATGGTTGAAGAGTTGGAGGGTGTAGTAGATTGGAGCCTGTCCATTAAAGTAGGAAGATTGTCTATCTTAATATATATCTGAGCACTTATAGTATATATGTGTGGGAGATGATAATCTGGACCAACTGATGATTGCTGGTTTAGCATGAAATACGTATATTGGTGATTATTTATCTTTTCAGCATATATGTGCTTGAGTGTATCAGTGTTATTAGATAAAGTGGAGAGTGATGGGTCATCTGAAAGTCTGTGCTCATATACCCTATATTACATATATAGACACACAGGTATATAATAAGCCTGTGTTTCAGTTATAATTTAATATATAAATTAAACTAGTCTCGCTATTAAATAGAATATTTTCAATTTTATAAGAAGGCAAAAAGAGATCATTTTTATCCACTCCATCTACAATTTTAAATATACTATAAAATAGGTATTATAATAATAGTTATTTGTTTTAATTTATGATCGATTTGAATTTTATTTGGAGTAAATTGAACTGTTTTCACTTTCTGTATGAATGTAAATTTTAAGACACTGCATTAGGTGAAATGGTTAAAATTGTAATTTATATTTTATATTATTGTGAGATATGTGTGTAAGTTTTGTACAGTTAAATTAAATATTTTACAGAATAATTAAAATATAAACCAAAAGACAGGTGAAAATTGTTATATAATAATTAAAGAAATGTATTCAGCAACAGTGATTCAAATTTAAAATTGATAGTATTAACCATTTGCTCTAGTAGGCAACAATCGATTTTTGTCCGAGGTTACTTTATTTTGTCTTTTTTTTCCATATGTCATAGCATCTGCAGGGAGGCGAACCCACAACCGTCAGCAACCAATTATTTGCTTGCAAGATAGCTGCACCGATATCTCGGCTAACAATGTTTGACTCCTTATTTTGTCTTTGAGCAGCAGTATTATTGCTAAACATATTTTTCTAATTATTAAATTAAAATTTCCCATATATTCTTTCATTCATAAGCAGACACACATATTTAATATTTCACTGTTACATGATGAAAATACAATCTTTTTGGGGTTATATTGTGTATTATTTTGTTTTAATTTCCAACATTTACTGAACTATTTATGACAGAATAGTTCTTCATTAAGACCTTAACCTTGACAAAGATGAATGTTATATCATCAAAACATTGAAAACTAAATCAAAATAACATGTGGTATAACCCAAATAAGACCTTATATATATATATTGTTTTTAATATCACATAACTCAATGAGAGTTATTTACTTTTGTTTCTATTACAGATACTTAGACAAGGTTATAATTATTTATTATTATAAGTTATCAAGCAAATGGGATATGTAAACCTTCTAAATTGAATAAAATGTCTACATAATCATCTCTCTGCTTAAATAGAGCAGCAGAATTAATCAATCTATGAGAATTATGATTTTGGTAGACCTTACTTAAAGTGCACTCAGCCATGTCCAAGTTGCAAAAAAAAAAAAAAAATCCATTTTGTGTCGCAGATGTAAAAAATGTTTCACAATGAAGTCATAATTCAATGTATTCATAGTTTTTGATGATACATAATTCAGTGGGAAGTAAATACTTTCATTTCAATGACAGGTATTTAAGCAAAGTTATGATTATATTTTATTACAATTATAATTTAATGTATATACAATTGAAATGACAGTAACTGTAATCTCCCATGAGCAGTATATGAATAACAGTTATCCCATCAATAAATGAAAATAATAAAATGATAATATCTATTACCTTAACTCTACTAGTTTTTAAGCATATATTTATGTATTTATTATAAAGCAGGGCATGAAGTCTACATATTACCATATTTTAAGTGTGGTACATGCTATTCTGAAATTACTATTAAACATTTAGGGAATATATGCAGCACTGCATTTTTTGCAACCTTTAAATAGCACATGAAAGCTTCATTGTAATAAATGTGTATATAGAAAATTGCAGCTTAACATATATGAAATTACAATGGATATAATTGCAAACACTTCTGACAATAAGCAAAAAGAATGGAATGATACAACCTATTTCTTTCAATATGAAGATATTCAAGCACACATTTACTAATTTGTTATAGTGCACCCCATGATCTGATTATAATAGCCTGGTTTAAATGTAGTGCAATCTATACTTAAATCATTATTAAACATTCAAAGAATATAGGAAACTTCTGGATTTCTAGAAATGCCTAAATATTATGTGAAAAGCGAATTAGATCATTGTATCCGTAATACTTAAATCATTATTAAAGGTTCAAAGAATATAGAAAATAGCTGGTTTCTAGCAATGCCTAAATATTATGTGAAAAGTGACTTTTACTATTTGTTAGATATAGATGATTGTATCGTAATACTTAAATAATTACTAAAGGTTTAAAGAATATAGGAAACATCTGGTTTCTAGCAATGCCTAAATATTATGTGAAAAGCTAATTAGATCATTGTATCGTAATACTTAAATCATTATTAAAGGTTCAAAGAATATAGAAAATAGCTGGTTTCTAGCAATGCCTAAATATTATGTGAAAAGCGACTTTTACTAAATGTTAGATATAGATGATTCTATCATAATATATATAAAAACTGAAATGGAATTATTATGAACTTTGTGAGCAAGGTATAAACCAATAACTATATGTTAATAAATGAAAAGAATATAATATAAAAACATTTCTTTAGTTCTGATAATGTTGAATATAAGTTTATTGGCATGTTACAATGCAGAACATAAACTCTATTTATTATTATCATTTAAGTACAGTGGAACTCTTCATAAATCAATGTTGAACATCTATATGGCAAAGACAGTGTGTCATATTTAACCACTTCTAAATATCACATCAAATATTTATTTTAGTAAATGTAGATAATCATAGCATAATACATATGAAATGAAGGCAGAAATAGGTGCAAATTCCTATGGACTAAACTAATAATAGCAAATCAACAAATAAAAGAGGAAAATGATATCTCCTATTTTTTTTAGCTCTGATGGTATAAATAACCATATGCTTATTGATAAGTGCTTAATAATTTATACATAAAACATGAAAAAATGCAGTTCCTTCTATTTCAATTTCAAATACATTAAAGCTATGATTATCTATATATACATCTATTAAAATGGAATATTGTATGATATGTGAGAAATGTTTAAAATGAAGTGCTGCCTTTATTATCTGAGGTTTTAGAATAGTTTACTCCATACTGAAACACACTAGTATTCACACATCATGCATTGAATTATACCAAGCTAATAAATGCTTACTTAAAACTATGTGATATTATTTATATAACATAGATATTATTACATGTAAAATATACATATATAAATGAAAGTTATAATATAAACAATTTTAAAAAATAATAATATAGTTACTAATAAATTAAAGGGATACATTCACATGTATACATATATTTCTGAATGTGTGTTCACTCATTCATTCACAGAAAGATAAGAAAAAAAATGCAGCACCCTGTTTTTTAAGTAAAATAAATAATAAAGAATCTGATTTTAATCACAATTAAATATGCTTTGGGTTATTTTTTCAATAACTTTTTCTTTTAAAGAAATAAAATAGCAGTCACATTATTAAGTAACTACAATTTCTCTAATTGTTTTGGTGTTTTTAAGTGAGTATCAACTTTTAATATGTTCTAAAATTTTGAACAATTTTTAGTATTATGTGCAGAAAATATGCTATTATCCAAACTGCTGCTCAACAAATCTGAAAAGGGTAATGCAAAGAAGATAATGTATGTGCTTTCAATGAAAACTTATGAAATTTTATTAATAACATGATTATGTCTGATACTCCAAAACAAAGTAATAGCTTCTGATATATTGTAAAATTTATTTATAAATTTTATTTTTTTTAAAAAAAAAAAGATCATGTGTGGTGCTGTAAGATATTAAAGTAGTGGCTTGATTATTGTTAAATGTATTAAATTTACAAATTATCATGTTTTGTTTTTGAGTATTATATTTTTATTTCTTTATCAATAAAGCAAGTCATGTATAACATGGCATTGCTTTTATAATCTTGTATTTACAAAAATGAAATACAGAGAGCATACCAATAGCTGAAACAAGCTCTTAATTGCTTGTTTGAGCTATTGGTACGCTCTCTGTATTTCATTTTTGTAAATACAAGCTTATAAAAACAATGTCATATTATATATGATTTGCTTTATTAATAATTATAATTTTACCTTATGGCTTTAGCTATGCTGAGGCTATTAATATATGGTAGATCTGGATTGGGTTCAGTCCCATATAGTTATTTGAGTTAGTTAGCTGGAATAAAAGACATTTTCTTGGCTGAAAACTTCAGAGTTTCTACTTAAATATTATGTATATAATAAGTGCTGCATTTTTGAATTATTTTGGATCTAGTGTCTCAATATTCTATCTCCTCACTGAGGTGAGCTATAAGCTTGAAACCATTTTGGATAGAGATTTTAAATATTTTTTCTCACCGCACTTATTGATTAAGAGCTTTTTTGAGCTATTAGTACACTCTCTGTATTTTATTTCTTTTATATGTTTTTGGATAGCATATAACTGAAGTCATGTATAGTGGTAATCTAATAATGTGTTTATTCAGCACCATCAAATGCATTTAAATTATGTTGAATCACACTTCCTTTATAGAATAGGTTTAATATCTTACCCAATTGTAGCTATTATTTTTATAGCCTCCATGATACTTTTCAATGAATGTAATCGATTTTCCAACTATTTATTAAGTTTTAAGATAATATTTATAGGGTAACTATGTCTTCTTTTGCAACATGATTTATTGTCAAGTTTATTATTAAACTTTTTTTTAGTAGGTATGCTTTTTTTTCATTCACCGTAACATGTGTTTCTATTTAAGTATTATAGTAAGGCTAGATAAATCAAGCATTAAACATACAAAATAAATTCAATGCCTAAGTATAATATGATCAACTTGCAGTGCAAGTACAAACTGTGTGCATTGTGTAATGATTTTAGCACATTGAACATCTACTTATAAAAATTAAAACTAAACAATAATAAAAAAATATTTTTATTAATATTCAGAAAAAAAAATCAATTTCAAAAAATTAAATTAAAGGGATCATTTGAAATACAACCATTTTTCATATACCTGGAGCTTAATTGCAAATATACAGGATGGATGAAGAGTTGGAGGTTGGAGTAAATTGAAGCCTGTCCATTAAAGTATGAAGATTTGCTATCTTAACATAAACTGAGCATGATTATATATATATATATATATATATATATATATATATATATATATATATATATATATATATTGTGCCCTCTTTTGTATGGGCTTCCTCACCATTTAAGTTTTGTGCTAATCTAGTAGAAAATTTTAAATTTAAGAAGTTACTTTAAATGTGTGATGTTGACTTTTGTTGGGGTAATGTTACCATAAGTTTAATTAAAGCAATCCATGAGTATTTGATATGTGAATTGTGTTGGTATTGAGAAGATATTTAAGATGATGATGACTAGATGTAATACTGCATTAATAAAATTTAATAATAAATGTTTAAAGCTAAAGTATTTAAAAGACAAGTTAAAATTAGATAAAGATTATTTATTTAATTTAAAAAATATATAGTTAAAAGTGAATAAAAATATCTTAAATTATAAGTGCTTAAGTTGAGATTAATATTTGATTTTAATCATATCAAATAATTATTTTAAAAGCTGATGTAATATTATATTTATTTTTAAAAAATAAGTATTTGTTTTAAAAAGTAATTGTTAAGTTATTTTTAGATTATGGGAAGTATTTCTTGTATTGTAAAGGGAGATGCTAATTAGAGATACACACACACATGCTTGGAAGCTTTCTCATAAAGTTGCAAAAACTATTTTAAAATTATGTTGTGAAATTTATAAATGATACGTGAGTTATCACGAGATAAAAAAATAAAAGATATTAATGTAGAATCATTAAATCTGATTTTTAAAAAATATTGTCTTAAAAATATAACGTATTTAAAAGATTTTAGTTTATTTTAAAATGATCTTATAAAAGTTAAGATTTAAATTGCTAAGTGAGAAAGAATATTTTAAAAATGTTTGATAGATTTGAATAAACGATAAAGATTATTTTTTAAAAAATGTAATAATATTAAATATTAAATAAGTCATTATTTTATTTTTAATAGTGAGATAGTAAATATGTAAATAAGCCAGAAAGTTTGATTGTTTAAATTACCAATCTAGTTTAGGAGTTTCTGCTAGTATAAAAGCTGGATTCAATTGTTGAGGGGGCTCTCTGCACTTAAATTTCTAAGTTAATCGTGTTATTGAGAAAATAGCTGAGTAAATTTAAAAACGCTCTTAAAATCAGTGTTAAAATCATAAGAGTGTTATTGTATATAATTTTATAATTTTTAAAAATGATAAGTATGCAGTAGAAACTTCAATAATCCCCTACTGGTCTTCTAATTATCTAAGCTCAATTTACGCATTTAATAATCATGGAAACATCGCATCGTAGAAATATATCAGAAACTTAATGCTAGAAAAATAACAGACGCTGGATTAGTACATAAAACTACGAGATGGAGAAAAGTAGTATTTTGGACTATAAATAGTATTAAAAGTTTAAATTACTTATTGTTCGTTAATATAGATATTTAAAAGAAATATGAATACTTCTATAGAAGAAAAGTATTTTTGTAGATTTAGAAAAAATAAAATGTATATCTTAAGTAAAGATATAAGAAGTAGTAAGTTTATCAAATACATGCCTTTGTTAAGTCTTTTTGTGCTTAAAAGACTAAATTTGACGATTTGAAAAGGCAAATAGATTATAAATATGATTATTAAAAATCGTAATATAATAAAATTATTATATTGAAGTAATCTTTAAACGCTGATCGTTATAGATGGAGAAATTAATTTTTACCTGAATATGTTATTAAAAAAATGCATAAGTAATACATGGACGCCCAAACCAAGCAAACCAAATTGATTAAAGTAAAACCATCGAAAATAATTAACAATTATAAATTAATTTAGAAAATATTAACTTTTGAACAATATTTTATGAAGAGCTGATCCAGAAACAGAACTTATAAACTATTTTTTTTAATTTTATTTGTTTTCCTGTGGGAACTTATTTTTTTTAAAAAAAGAACGTTACCATTTTTATATAAACTTTCAAGAAACATGTGGATACAACTTGAACAGGAAATAGTGTTCTATTGACTTTATAATGAGGATATTTGTTAGAACTTTTATGGTAGAACAAAAAGTCGCCGCTTGAATACGTGATATGAACTTGTTTTATTTATTTAACATAAAATTTAAAATATTATTAAACTATTAAAAGTAGGTTAGGTACATTTATTAAATAATAACTTAAAAATAATATAATAATTAATTACATAAATTTATTTTATAATTAATATAACACGGAATATTCTAATGAATGTTTATGAGTGTAAATGTGAATAATAATTTTTATTTTATGAAGCTGCAAATTCTTAAGAAGGCTGGATAGCAGATTGGACATTATTGTTATTATGGTAAAATATTGTATAATGATTTTTAATGAATTTAATATGTTTTTCTTTAGATCAAATCAATATTATGTTGTTGTAGAATGAATGGATAGATATTTTATGAAAATACATACATTATATTGACAGCGAACTTTATTAAAATAAGTATTTGTTTTAATCTATATCAACATGATACAACATTACGTATTTAGTTTAGAAATAATTATATGATTCTTTCGTAAATAATTTTGATATTTTATTTATGCTGAATATTAAAATGATGTTTATTATTTATCTTAATAATGGTTTCTTTTTTTTGCAATTTAGAAAAGGATTTTAAAAAGTCTATATTTTTTTATATTTTGTTTTATTAAATAAGTTAAGTTACGTTTAGGTAGAAGCTTATATTTAGATTGAAAAGTTTACAAGTATAAACAATGTAATATAGGTAATTTGGATAACTAATATTTTGTTTGAAGTTGATGTTTGTTTTTCCGGAAATTTGAGATAAGTTTAGAAGATAGTTTTATAGATAGAAAATTTATTAGAAAGGATTAAAATAGAACATAAAAGTAAAGTAATGATTTTTACATAGAAAAGAATCATAGAATTTATCTAAGTTGCAATGCTTAATGAATTTGAAATTGATAAATGATTTAAATAATAGTTTTTGAACAGTACAGAGATGTAATGCATATTTGATAAAACATATGTCTAGAATTATAATAAGTAAAGCATAATTACAGTCAATTATTTGTTTTACATTACAAAGATACATTAATTTTATAAAGCTATTAAGCAATGCTAATAATAAAGTAGATATATGATGATACATTATAAATGGTAATACTTAATTAATGTAATTATCTAATAGGTAGAGCTACATTATGTACACATACTACATAAATAGTCTTGACATATATTGTTATTTGTAGTAATTAAAGTACACTGCTATTTATTTTAAAAAAATCTTGTTTTAAAAACACAATGTAATATTGTAATATGGCATTTGAAAGAATGTATAATTGCTTATGAAGTACATGATTTAATAACAGTGTAAACAGATTGTATTATTATTTTCTTTACTTAGTTCAGTTTATATTTGTTTTTCTGAAAAAATTCTAAAATTGTGTAAATAGTGTAAATAAATTTTATTTGAAGTTATTGTAAATAAATTTTTAATTTGTTTTAAAAGTAAAACAAGTTTTACTATTTTTCACTTTTTCATTTTGACCTCAGATGATTTGGAATAAACATAATATTTGCACAAAATGAATTTGTTATTATTATTTAGAATTGAATACCATATTTGTTTAACATTATTTTATAAGAATTGATTGACATGAACATAAATATTACAAAATGGTCATAAGATGATTATTAGGTGCACATTTATAAGAATACAATATTATTTATTGCCACAGATTATTAAGTATAAGATTTTGATCTATTTTAAAGTGAAAATACTATATGAAATAAATGATATACATATGATTGTTTATTCATTTTACGATTTAATATATATTATAAATAGATGAGATTAAATTACACTTTAAGATTAGTATTATTTATTATTATTATTAAAATAAGTTAGGTGTATTTAAGTTTGATATAAAATCCCATATCATACTTATTTACATGAGTTATTATTATTTAAAATTTGCTTAGAAGAACCTGAGATTATTTAATTATATTTTTTGCCAAAAGTGAGTAATTATTTTAGTATTATTATTTTAATTATTTTACTTAAAAGTCATAAGAATGCTATAGATGTAGTGGTAAGATGATAAAGTAGTGGTAGTATTCTTATGCCATTGAGACAGTATCTTGGGAGATATTGATCAGTGTAAATCTGCTTATTACTTTGTAACTTTACTTTGCAGTTTCTATAATTTTATAAATACTTATTTAATTAGTATAATCTAGAACTATATTGATTTTGATGATTGATAATAAATTTAATTAAGATATGATAATATAAAGTATATTAAAGATAGATATGCAAATTTTAATTAAACATAATAATGTAACTGAGCTAGTTGTATTTTTAAACTATTTTGTATATCAAGAAGTAAGGGTACAATATATAT
>JAQFVV010008526.1:0-28738 GCA_028023455.1 Epiperipatus broadwayi | reverse complement strand
ATGTGTGGATGATGATAATCTGGATCAGCTGCTGAGTTGTTTCTGCATGAAATATGTATATTGGAGATTATTCATCTTTTTCACATGTATGTGGTCACAGAGTATTAGTTGTATAAGATGCGAGTGGATGACAAAAGAGACTTAAAAGTCTGGGTTCAAACCCCTATAATTATATATATATATATATATATATATATATATATATATATATATATATATATATATATATATATATATATATATATATATTGTGCCCTTATCTGTAGGTCATAATAAGGTAGAAAGGTCAATTATTAAAAAATTTTTAAATTTTGAGTTATATTTGTATGATATATAAATAATAGTAGGATAATTATGTTTTATAGTACAATTTAAAGCTGAAAATACCTGGTATCTAACAGTGTAATAAATTATTTAAAAGAAAACAGTTAAAAAGCTTAATTATATCATTGCTTATGGTTTGTAAAAGCTGGCCATATAAAATAATACAGCTATAAATATTTTAAAAGTATGTTAATAATTTGAGTATAATATTTTTTAAAACTAATAAATTAAATAAATGCTATATGCAATGTTATAATTGTATTTAATAATCAAAATTGATAGGGTATATTTTATTAATAAACTGTGGGATGGTGAGAATTATATTTAGTTCTACAAGTTTAAATTATTTTTCAAATTTTTTTTATATAAAATATATTAGTTGTGGTTATTTAGACTGAGACGTAAATAAAAAATCATTTGATAAAATTAGTAAACACGTGACTGTATATTATATACCTTCACACACACGCTTGTTAAAATAATAATAAAAGTTTGTGAATTTGAAAGTTCAATATAATTGCCATCAATCATTAAAGAAAAAGTTAAAATATTAAATATTATTTTAATCAATTGTTTTAAAAGTTTAAATAATTTTGGTAAAAATAAAATTGAATTCTAAAAATATAGTCTAAATAATATTTTGAGACATGGAGCGTCATCAGTTCTTTATTAAAAACGTCTATTCTGTTATAAAACTAAAATGGATAAATTTGTTCGCGCGTAAAATAAAGTTATTAACCAATCAACGGAGGTAAAATTGGCAGACAAAAATATAGTTTAGACGGAGCGAGCGGGGAGAAGGAATGTGTAAGTGAAAGAGAAAGTAACACATTTTTGTGGCTGATAACACAGTAGCTGGAAAAAGTAATATAAATTTAAAATTTGTATTTATTTAAAAAAGTTCTTCTGTAACATATAATATATTTTGACTGTATCGATATGGATTGCTAATTTTAAAAGTTATCTTACCAGGGAAATTTATTCGAATTTAACCAAAAACCTACAGTAGAGATGGAAGTACAAGGGAAAATACTTCCCAAATTTATTACCGAAGGAAAAATATTTGGAAATTGTCTTAATACAGCTTTAATTATGCTCAACCAGAAACTCATTGTTATAACTCAAAGAAATATAATTTTGGGCCCTACATGAAAACCCTAAAGGGAGAAGTTACATGTCGTCAGGAAAAAATTATGACGCAAAATTTATAAGGCTACTTTAAAGTTATGTTATACTTCTCTATGGAAAAATTTTAATATGCGTTTTATTATAAAGAAAATAATGATGAAGAAAGAGTGTTTATCTTTTAAAGGAAAACATTATTAAAAAATATAGTACAAGAATTTTGAAATAAAGAAAAAGTAAAGAAAAAATATGAAAGTGCTATTATGGATTTTAAGGAGAAAGAACAGAAAAACTTTATCTAATGTTAGAAAAAATATTATAAAGTATTCAATGGAAGAAATAATTGAGTTAGGAGAAGATAAAATTAAATTACTAAATGAAAATGGATCCATGGAAACAGAAAATTTTATTGAAGATTTAAATAAAAGTACGTACAAGATGCATCGGGGAAAAAGTCGCGCGGGAAAATATTAGCAGACAATAGTAAAAGAGAATGCCATGAATTAATAATTATATACAATATTGTGAAAACCAAGGATTGTCGTCTATGAATATTTATGAAACAGAGTAGTAATTGTTTTACTTTAAAATAGAACATTAAGTGACTGAAGAATAAAATAAAAATATTTTTTTTTAGCTTAAATATGAACAGTTCAAGAAAGTCTGGTGAAGAAGTATCGTAAATATAATTTAAATATTTTATTAATTTATTTTAAATATAAAATGCTATATTAGACTAGGGAAAACATATAAACATAAATTTAATAATAATGAGATTTAAATATAATAGCTTAATAAAATGATAGAAATATTGTTTTAAAAATAAAAAGTATGTATGGAAGTTTTTATATCTACAAGAATTAATGGAATGGTGGAAGCCTACAGAACACGATCGAGAAGATCAAGATCGTTTTGGTAATTTTTGGTATTTATTCATAATGCATAATGTATTTTTTTCAGATCATCTATTGGATAAGAATGATGTGTGAAAGTTTTAAAATTATAAGTACACATTTTATACAACATTAAAACATATTCTAAGATAAGAATAATTTTAAATATGCATGCAATAAGTTATTTCAAGTATAATTAATAGTATAAGTTGTCTAAAACAATTGTGTGATTCTTTTGAACTTTCATGTAACAAAGTATTAGATATTTTAAAATAGTTTGTATATGATAAATATACGAGAAAAAAGTAGTAAAGGATTTTCTTAGAGAACAGTTGTATAGTTTTGAAATAAAATGAATTTTATTATTGTTAGAATTGCAGATAAGAATTTGTCGATGTACTGTATAGAGAAAATCTAGAGAAATAAAATCGGATAGTGACTTGGTAGTACTGGTGTAGAGGAAACCTAAGATGATGTTTTGCTAAGAAATAAGAAAAAATAAAGTATTTGGATCATAGTTAGTTTGTGTGATTTCAGTATAGCTAACTAAGCACTATCACTGAACACATATATTTTGGGCAGTGTCTTTACGTATCTTTTAAATTCTTTGATGTTATATAAAGCTGAAGAAATAGCTTTAGCATCACTCCTATGATAGAGGTGGGTAGACAGACAGAGGTCACTCCTCTATAGTGTCTTTGAATTCACTGTGCCATTATTGTTAAGGTTTATGACGGATAATATTCTAGTTATTTTGATCCTGTGCATCTATTTTCGCTATCCTTGTTTCGTGAATCTGCATCGTCAGAAAGATATTTTTTACAGAAATAATGAATAAAATAGAACTGAGGGTATGTTATCGTTTAAGTAAGAATAGTTTATTTACTGGAATGTGTTAGAACTGTGTAATTTTAAAAGTGAAAGTACAAAAATCATAAAGAGAGAAAGAATCATATAATACAGTTTAAAACCAATTTGGAAACGAATATAAGATTTTTAAAAGAGAAATCTAAAACAAAGTTTTTTTTTTAAGTGATAATAAAATTTGAATATTTTTTTATAATAATATTTAGAAAATGAATGCTGCATGTTTGTTAAGAAAATAATTCAATAATGTGTAATAGACACATATATTTCGTGCATGGTGAATGTTTAATAATTGTAATTACCATCCGGTACAAGGCTTGAATGAGTAGTAGATTAATAAGCATTGTATAGTGAATAATAAAATGTAATATCAAATGTAGAAGAATGTTTTTTGAATCTGTAGGATTCCATATAACCAATATAAAATTAGAGTTTTATGATTTTGTAGAATGTTTACTACGAATGTAATTCTATAAAAATATAATTTTAAAAAATAGTAGGGATATAAAGTATTAGTGATAATTATAAATAAATACATTTTGTAATGGTTAAACTAAAATAAGAAATCCAATAATAATAATACTGTACTTTCTTAAGTATTTAAAAGATGAGAATTAACTAGAAAATAAGGAAGTTCTAATTTTCATTTTCACTAAACTAGTAAAAAATAACTCTTGTGATAGGAGAAAGTAAGGGATATCCAATGTACATAATGCAAAATATTGTTATTTGTCTTGTTATTAATAAACTTTGTTAAATTTATTATAAAGCTTTGTGTCTTCGTTATTATTTCTCACATGGATGCATGATATCACAATACACATTTATAATTGAAACAGACATATAGTTTTTTGCACAAAAAATAGGTAAACATAAAAGTGTGATAATAATTTTGAAAGTTATTTGTATGATAGAAAATTAGAAGATCATAATTATATCATTTATTGGTCTTAAGTTGGTTACCACAATATTAAAATAAATTATATGCTAATGTTGCTTACACGTATTTTGTTGTCGATTATTAAAAATACTGCCACGTACGTAATTATTTATTTCATTTAGGAAGTAATAAGATTATATTATAATATTATTATTATTATTATTGATATATTATTTACCATTGTTAAGTTGCTATGTAGTGAATTATGACATAAAATTCCCTTTTCATAGTTTACTACCGTAATTTTACAATCAGTTAGAATACAATTTATGAACCTGAGATTTGATTTATTTTATTTATTCTATTTATTTACTTAATCCTTATTTAATTGAGGCTAGATTATTGTTACAAAGAATATTAAGACACGATTATTATTTTAATCGTAATGAAAAGAGCTTAGAAAGTCGTAAGAATACTATAAGTTAGTTATTTAGTATAGTAAAAGGGGGAATTAGTATTCTTATGCCATTGAGATAGTATCATGTGGATAAGTATCTCAATGTAGTCTGTCTCGTTCTTTGTAGTCGTCACTCCATGTCTCATGAAAATAATAAATATTTATTAATTCATTTACAAATATCCAACTGTATTTGCTTATTTTAAAAGTTAGGAACCAGTAATCATTTTTAATTAATATTTCATTTATTTATATGTTAAACTGAGCTAGAACCCGGAAATATTTAAGTATATATAAATTTTATGGAGAGGACGTAGACGGAGGAGGAGGCGTGGACGGAGGAGGAGGCCAGAATATATATATACACACCATATTTACTACTAGTCTAGAATTAGGTTTAAAATTACTAGGACCTGCCTGTAAACAAGAAAAAATATACAGAACTTAAACTATGCTAGTATTATATAGCAATATTGGAATAATTTCAAATTATGGTTAAAAATTTTATTGATTTATTATAAATACATACAATAATAAAGATATTAAGACTAATAAGTGCTCTTCATTATAAATAAATCACTCTGATTTTAACAATTTACAAACATCAAAAAATATTTCCATAGATTGTGGGGAAAACACAGTAATAAATAATTTTGTATGGTATAAATTATAGTTTACTAAATGGCAAGTTGTATTAAATACTGTATATAGCCACTGGAGATAGTCAAACTATAATGGTGTGGAACAGTAGCATATATGAATCCTTAGTTAAGGATATACAGAGGTTCAAAAAAAGAGGAAGAGAATAATGTTTATAGGAGATATGAATGGGCATATTGAAGAAATTGATGATGTAGATAGACAAGAATGGATGGTTTTTGAAAGAATTTTTATCAGAGCAATGGGAATTTATCAAATATTTATGAAGGACAATATACATAGTCTGTAAATAATATATTTCACACAATAGAATATGTCATTAATAGAGAAAGGGAAAATGAATAAAGCATGTAAAATTAAAATGTTTGATAATGAAGAGAGTGTATGTAATAGTTATCATAATTTCTTTATAATAGAAATGGTTAGTAATGTAATGCAAAATAGTAATAAACATAGAAAAGATATTGAAAGATGTGGATAGAGAATGTATGATAAGAATAAGTTTGAAGAATATAAAACAAAAATTAAAAGATATCATAGAAGAATTGATTGAGATGAATATAAGGTCTGGTGTGGCGAAGTAGAAAAAATGACAAATAGGGTTTTTGGTAAGAATATTCAGAAGAATACAATTAATAGAAAGTATGAGTTAGTAAAGGTGTAAAGAGAAGTAAAAAAACATGCAGAAAAATATAATGTGCTTTTAAGAACAAAGAAAGTGTAAAAGGTGTTAATGTTAAATGGAAAAAGAATTTTTAAAAAAGGAAGTTGGCTAAAATATATAATTATATGGAGAAAATAAAATTAAATAGTAAATTTTTGGAGAAGATTAATAAAAGTGGAAGAGATGGGAGTAAAAAAATTTGGACATTCATTAAAAGAATGAATGTAGGGGATAGAGAAATAGTATTACTAGATGATGAGAGAATAGAGTGTAGCTCTAACAAAGAATTGGAGACAATCTTAAGTAATGTATATAGAAAAGATGTTTGATGTGAAGAACAGAGTTATAATAAACATAAAAGCATATATAAATAAGCATTTACTTTATATAGTGTATGTAAACAATTGTATTCCTTTTTTTTTTTTTCCCTTTTTTTTTTTTTTTTTTTAATAGTAATCTATAATATATAATACTTAATTATTTTCAGCCAATGAAGCTTGGCAAATATCCCACTACCCATTGTGCATACGCTTTGCAAGTGTTAATAATAAATGAATACTTCTCTCACCAATACAAGATATTGTCATTGAATGAATGATGCCCCTGAAAGTAATTGGTGAGAAAGTAATCACAATTTAATAACTTTAAAAGCATTCTTCAATTTAGGTTACAATAGATAAACAAAATTGTTTTACATACATATTATTATAAGTTTCAGGTGGAATGCGCCTTATAAAATCATAGATTTTCCCGCAGTTCATTCTTATATTTTCTTAAAGACTTTCATATTTTCTTTAGAAGGAATTTGACCCCTCAAACAGTGATGACGTATTACTTAAAAATAGTAACATTTGCAAAGCCCACATATGGAATACAGCTTATTAAGCTTATTAATATTATAGACTGTAATAAAAGCATATAGTAATGAAAAAATCAGGTTTACACAAAATAAATTGAATGAGGCAGGTTGGAAATTGAAAAGTGGTAAGACAAGAATTTAGATGAATGGGCAGCAAAGTTGATGGTGAATTTAGGAAATAGGGCAAAATTAAACCTATTATCATGTTTTAATAAGATGGTATAGAAGAGAATTTCCAGATAGTTAGAATAATACAAGAGTAAGCTTACTATTTAAAGGAATGGCTAGGGATCATAGAAAGTTAAACAATTATAGACCAATAGCAGTAATGTCAGTGTTATATAAAGGTCTCACATATAAATTTGGCTGGACTGATTATTAAATGGATGGAAGAAAATAATATAGTGAGAGAAATGCATAGCCTTTTTTGATAAGATAGGTGTATAGGAGATAGTTTATTTGTAGTTACACAACTTATAGTTGTAAGAAGACATACAGAAAGACAGTTTTATATGGGTTTTATAGATATGGAGATGGCACATGATAGAGTAAATAGATTATGAGTACGTATAGTAAATTTGGGAATGGATGGAGCTTTAGTAGATCTTATAAAGAGATTGTATAAAATAATTACTATATGTACCAAATATAGAATTAGTTAAGGTTAAAAAAGGGGTGGGTCTAAAGCAAGGATGCCCTATGTCATCTATTTTGTTTTTATGGCATTTGAGAGAAATGGAGAGAGCAATGGAAAGACTAGGAAGAGAGGTAGAGATAGATACCATTAATAGATGGTGAGGTAGTATATACATTATCAGGTCATTTATTTGTGGATGATATCTTCTTGAGCACAACAAGAAGGAAAGATATGTACGTTATGCTGAAGACATGCACAAGAATGGGTAAAGAGATGGGGATTAAATTTAATGAAGAAAAGTCAAAAATAATTATGATAAATAGTGGGGAAAAAAAGAAAGAATTTTTATTGGGGATATAAAGTTAAATGTGATGAATTGGTATAACTATTTGGAAATCATCTTAAGTAATCAGAGAAATTGCTTGGATGAATTGGAGGAAAAATTATTAAATGAAGCAAAGAAAAGAAAGAAAAGGGACTTTTCACATAATAAATATCATATAGCTAGAGTTGTATAAAAGGGAGTGGCAATAGCATGGTTAACATATGGTAATGATGCATTATGTGTTAGTAAAGGGTGTTAGATTACTTAGAAAAAGTATAAAGAGAAATAGGAAGACATGCATTAGATACAAATGTGTGAATCTAATGAAAACAATTCAAAGAAAAATGGGATGGTCAAGTATTTATATGAGACATGCAAAAAGAAAAATGAAAATGTTTGGTAGATTGCAATTTATGGATAATAAAAGAAAGGCCAAAATAGTATACAATTGGGTTATGAGTAAATGACAGGCAACGAGATGGGTGAGAAAAGTGGTATGATATGCAAAAGATTTCGATAAATAATTTGTCAGTACTCTTATACAAAATGTGGGATGAATGTGTTAGAAGAATTGTTGAGTGTTATAGTGGTGAGGGAGTTTGAGTGGAGTGTAAAAAGAGTTTAAATATATGTATAGAAGTATACAGTATAGTTAATTTATGATAATAGCAAGGAAAGTAGTTTACTGTTTAAGGCTCAAACAGGATGTTTACCAATAAGGGAATATACTATAAATATAAAAATGTAAGTGATTTAATCTGCAAGCTGTGTAAGGAAGGCATAGAAAATATTAGGCATCTGTTAATTGAATGTAAATGCCTGAAAGCAGAAAAGATACAAATAATAAAGTTGTGGGAGAATAAATATTAAACATAGTGATTATACAGAAAGTGAGTTCTTGGTTTTTATGCTGGATTTGGGACAAGATAAGGGGGATTTAGATATAAAGGCCATGGAGTTGACAAAGATTATGTTGTGGAAATGGGATGGAGCAGGATAGAAAAGAATATGGGAAAACAGGATGGGGAATAAAAAGGGTAGGTAAAGTGGCTAACAGGTTTCTCTGGGCATAGTCGCTGAGAGATGCCTGACTTTGTATAAGGAGAAGTCACAATGCATGACATCACATTAGTGTAATATAGATTTTTGTCATATCCATTTATAAATTTGCTTGATCATAGTATTCTTTGCAGTATGGGTTTGCAATAAAGTTTGTATGCAATTAATGGCTGGGGAAAATCTAAACAGCTAATTACCCTAAAACTCTTTTTTTTTTTTTTGATAATTTTTCTGGGAGGTTTTGGTAATTGTTAAATAGTTTACATATATCATTAAAATTTTATCTAAATTTTAATTAATACATTAATTAGGCTTAACACCCATTTATATATGTAATATATGCGGGATTTGAACTCAGACTTTCACACGACCCACAACTCTCGGTGCCATCTTACATTGCTGACTCAACTAATCACACACATGTTGAAAAAATAAATTATCATCAACATCCGTATTTCGTGCTAAACCAGCACTTATCAGGTGTTCCAGATTACCATCTCCACTCATATATACAATCAGTACTCAGCTTTATATGTCTGGAGATGGTAATCTGGACCAACTGATAAGTGCTGGTTTAGCATGAAATATGTATATTGGTGATTATTTATCTTTTCAATATGTGTGTGATCGGGTGAGTCAGCAATATAAGATGGCACTGGAGTTGTGGGTCGAGTGAAAGTCTGAGTTCGAATCCCGCATATTTAAACTTTAATGTAAATTAATTAGCAATATTCAACTATATAATCATAATCTATCTTTGATTATAACTTTTACTAATATATATATATATTTGGTTGTTTATTACAAAACTTGAAACACTTTTCATTTACCATGGAAGATGTTTGATTTAACTCTTATGTAATCATTTCAAACAGAATTTAAAATGTGTATTCACGTATAAATATACATTTTCTTAAAATATGGGTCATAAATATATAGTCAATGTGCAGGATAATCACTTTAAATTTAAAAAATCAACTCAGCTTCAAGATTAATAATTTAATATCAGGAAAATATACATTATTTCTAAAATATCTGCTATGCCCATGTAATGATTGTTTTAGATGTTATCTATAAATCAATAAAAATTACTTATATGCAATTAGAAGGGATTTGAATTCAGACTTTCACGCTCCCTTCAGCTATCCACTCTATTTTATATAACTCGTATATATAACCAACTTGAAAGTCGGGGTTCAAATCCCCTCTAATTATATCTAGCTTAAGTATATATATTATACTTGTATTTAAATATTAAAAATTACTTATATATAAGTGGTAATACTAAATAATTCAACAGTTACAAACTTTTTTAAATTATTAATTAGAGTTAAGTTATACTGGCTAAAATTTGTGGTTCAACAATAGAGAACTCTAATAGGATAAAATACGTATATAAAAAAAGTCACTCTCCACTATGGCAAAACAAAAATACAGACGTGAGTTGCTTGCCATTTTATGATACTAGAATGTAATTATCCACAAATAAACCAAATTTTGAAAGAAAAGAAATTTAATTTTTCACTACAATTATTAGTTTGAATTAATGTTTTTATTTATTAATCTATTTTTTATATTTTTAAAAATTGTCAAGTTTTTTTAAAAAAACTATCCAAATTAATAAGTAAATTATGCAGAGTTCGAACTCAGACTTTCACACGACCCTCAACTCTCCATGCCATCTCATATTGCTGGCATATTGGGATGTGCGTGATCAGATGGGTCAGCAATATGAGATGGCATGAAGAGTTGAGGGGCGCGTGAAAGTCTGAGTTCAAATTCCAAATTAATAAGGTATTTTGTGATTACATTAAGTTAAGAATTATTATTTTATATACATGTGTTCATGTATGACAATATATATATGACGATGTTTACTAATATATATATATATACTTTATTTATATTTTAGACTGTGGTGATTATGGTTTAGAATGAAAATTCATTGTTTTTATCATTTCCAACTGGCAACAATTTTAATTGGGGTAATAGTAACGTTAATTTTCATTTCCCTTGCTATTAATAGTCATTTTTGGCAACATTATGGAAGGCAACATAAAAAATATTTATATGGTTTTAATAAAAACTTTTATGAGCTAAAAATTCATAAATCACAAAGCCAAGCAAGTGAAGGTAATATATATTTATTAGAGTTAAAGTAATTTCGTTATTATCAAACAATAAAATTAAAGCAACTTAACGTAACGTGTAATGTGCTTAGCTATATTTTGTAATTTTATTCGTTCCTCTTCATCCATTCTTCCAGCTTACTGTTTTTAAAAAATTGAATTTTAGGTAAATATTTAAAAACTTGGAGAATTTATAGAAAAAATGTCTGACAATAATCTTCAGATAAACAATTGATTTTATATTTAGTGAGGATGAGAAATATATATATTTCTTATAATACTTCTTTCATAGAAATATATATATTTCTTATAATACTTCTTTCATATATACTTCAATGCAAACAAATTTTCTTAAAAACTTTTTTATTTTTCTTACAGTTTTGGCTGTCCAGCAGTCTTCATCAGAGCTTTATCCATACTCCTCTGCTTTAAACTGTAAGGAAAATAAAAAAGTTTTTAAGAAAATTTGTTAGCATTGAAGTGTATTTGAAAGATATATATATATGTGTGTGAAGATATACAAAGAAAGTGAAAGAGAAGAATAAAAGAATAAGGATGAGAAAACAGATTGTGACTAAAATTCAAAATTGCATATTAATGTTGCTAAAACATCATAGGATCACCATTCCCTGTGCTTGTACAAGCTGTAATAACAGTAGCAAACACCCCATACAATTGCCCACTCAGTTCAAGCCTTATATAATCAATGGATGCAAGAAAATTTGTGCATAAATTCCCTATCTAGGGTCCACTCATTCAATATTTACACACTAATTTCTAGCTTAAGGTTTTCATCAGTGAGGAGCCTTGGATAAAAGACAGATGCTAGAAGGTTGCATTATATCCTAAGATCTAGATGCAGTTCCCTCAGATCCAAAGCTCTTCACTGGTAAAAGTCACAAGCTAGAAACTAGTCTGGGGATATTGAATGAGTAAACATGAGACAGAGATGATTATTATGATATATTATTATTATTATTATTATTATTATTATTATTATTATTATTATTATTATTATTATTATTATTATTATTATTATTATTATTATTATATATATATATAAAAAAAAAATAAAAAAAAAAATAAAAAAAAAAAAAAAAAAAAAAAAATATGATGATGATGATGATTATTATTATTATTATTATTATTATTATTATTATTATTATTATTATTATTATTATTATTATTGTTGAGTGTTATAGTAGTAAGGAATGGGATAAAAGAATAAATTTATTAATAAAGACTAGGGAGTTAGAGAGATGGAGAAATAGTATGGAGAGTAAAAAGAGTTTAAATACATATAGAAATAAACAGAATATTAGGTGTGAGTTAATATATGATAATAGTAAGGAAAGTAGTTTATTGTTTAAGGCTCGAACGGGATCTTTAGCTACAAAAGAATATACATGTAAATGGAAAAATATGGGTGATTTATTTTGTAAATTATGTAAGGAAGGAATTGAAAATATTAGGCATTTGTTAATTGAATGTAAATGTTTGAAAACAGAAAGGGTACATATAATGAAGTTGTGGAAAAATAAATATGAAAAGAGTGATTATACAGAAAGTGAATTATTGGTTTTTATGCTAGGTTTGGGAAAAGATAAGGGGGATTTAGATATAAAGGTTATAGAGTTGACAAAAATTATGTTGTGGAAATGGGATAGAGCAGATTATGGGTAAATTTAGAGTGGGGAATGTAAAAGAAAGTGGCTAACAGGTTTATCTGGGCTTAATTGCTGAGATATTCTTGACTTCGTTTAAGGAGAAGCCATAATACATCACATCACATCACATCACATAAAAGATGGGAATTAAATTTAGTAAAGAAAAATCATAAAGAATGATGATAAATTCTGGAGAAAGAGAAAAGAATTTTTCTTGGGGGATATAAACTTAAATGTGGTGAATAGGTATAACTAATTGAGAATCACCTTAAGTAGTCAGAGAAATTGCTTGAATGAATGGTAGAAGAAAGGAACTGATAAAGAAATTAACAGTGTTTTCATATAATAAATATGATGTACCTAGAATTGTATGGAAGGGAGTGGCAGTAGCAGGGTTAACTTATGGTAATGATGCATTATGTGTTAGAAAGTGGTGTTACAAAGAGAAGTAGGAAGACATGCATTAGATACAGGTGTGTGGTTAGGAAAGGAGGCAATTCAAGAAGAAATGGGATGGTCAAATTTTTATACGAGAGATGCAAAACATCAAATGAAAATGTTCGGTAGATTACAATTTATGTATAATAAGAAAATAGCCAAAATAGTATTTAATTGGGTTATGAGTAAAGGACCAGCAACAAGATGGATGAAAAAGGTACTATGGTATACAAAAGATTTGGATAAAGACTTTATGTCAGTATACTTATACAAAAGGTGGGGTGATAGTGCTAGGAGAATTGTTGAGTATTATAGCAGCAAAGAATGGGATAGAAGAATAGATGAATTAATAAAAAATAGAATGAAATGGAGAACTAGTATGGGGAGTAAAAAGGATTTAAATATATATATAGGAGTAAACAAAATATTGGGTGTGAGTTAATTTATGCTAATAGCAAGGACAGTAGTTTACTGTTTAAGACTTGAACAGGATCGTTAGCAACAAGGCAATATACACATAGATGGTGAAATGTGAGTCATTTAGTTTGCAAGTTATATAAAGAAGTCACAGAAAATATAGGCATATGTTAATTGAATGTAAATGCTTACAAACAAAAAGTGTGCAAATAATGAAGGAATTTGTCGGAGAAAAATTTATAGACAAATTGATTATGCAGAAATTAGGTTATTGGTTTTTATGCTAGGTTTGGAAAAAAATAAGGGGGATTTAGATATAAAGGCCATAGAATGGACAAAGATAATGTTGTGGAAATGGAATACAGCAGGATACAAAAGAATATGGGGAAAACATAAGGTGGGGAATGGAAAGTGAAGGTAAGGTGGTTAACAGGTCATTCTGAGCATAGTGGCTGAGAGATTCCTGACACCGAGAAAGGAAAAGCCACAGTGCATCGCATCGCATCGCACAATGTTAAATGTTACTATTGCTTCATATAATTATTTACACATTTAAATAATAAATGGAAATAAATAAATCAAAATTTGACAGTATTGTTTTTTTTTTTTTTTTGTTTGTTTGTTTTGTTTAGAGTACTATTATAATTTTTATATATTTAAATTCTTAAAATATAAATGATAAGCTTTAAAAAATTAAAAAATAAGCGATGTTGTTCATTTGGATGTGATTTTTTTTTAAATCTAAAAGTTGTATTTTATATATTAATTATATAGAAAATGTTTAAAAAAATTAATTAAAGATGCTGAATTTTTAATAAAATATGTATCTAAATTAGGGTTAAATGCTACTAATATAAATCTTTTAGTATTAATTTTTTTTAAAAAATTAGATAAAATGGCAAATATAATTAGATAAATATTAATATCATTTATATTCTTTATTACTTTTTACAATGCTTTTTACAACCCACTATTGACGGTTTCAATTATCTCAGCAATCTTCTTCAGAACTATAACAAACACAATACAAATACATTAATACAAATATACATGAACATATAATTTTGGTCACTTAATAGAAAAGCAATATAGACACTTCAGACCACTAAAAGAAATATGGAGAGATGCATGCTAGGAAGTAACAAGAAGAGATTGAAAATGCAATATATGGGTAAGAGAACAAACAGGTGTTACTGACCTCATTGAAAAAATTAAAAGACTGAAGGGGAGTTGGATTATACATATTGCTAGAAGAGTTGATAATAGATAAATAATTGAAATCTTAAACTGGATTCCAAGAGATTGTAAAAGACCCAGAAAAAGACCACATGTGAGATGGATGAAATAAGAAAGTGTGCTGGGGTGATGTGGAGAAGAGAAGCTAAAGATCGGAGAAGGTGGATTAAACATCCTGCAGTGGATTGATAATGGTTGTTGATGATAATGATATTTTACATCTTGTACATATGTGCTATCTTATAATCATTATTTATATACCCACATATATCTTTATATACCTCTCTATATAATTATTACCTTTTTATATATTATACAAATTATATAAATAATGATTATAGGATAAAATATGTATACATAAGATATAAAATTATATGTTATTTTGTATTGTGTTTGTTATAGTTCTGAAGAAGATTGTTGGAGCAATCAAAACCATCAATAATGGGTTTAAATGATATTAATATATAAATTTGACAATGCAATAAGAAAGATAAAGTTATGAATTAGATAAACTTAGAACCACTCACTACTCAAACTTTTAACATGTAGTTACCAGATATGCTTACTCCTGTCTGTTTTTCAAATTAATCTCTTAAATATTTTTAGGTCCCACAAAGAAGTGTAACAAAAGTAAACATTGACAGTGACATAGCTCTGTGGGAATCTATAAAAAAAATTTAAAAGGTCTTTTTTAAATATTTATACCTTTTTTCCCTTGACTATATGTACATATATTTAACAAAAGGACCCCTAACAGCAAGAATCTTTGCTCATTGCTTTGCTTTTTGATATCTATGGTCATGCTCTGAATGAAAGCAAATAGAATACATTAACGCTCTTAGTATGGATATTTGTATATAAGCTGAAAAAATGTGATATTTTGTTTGATATAGAAGAAGCATATGATGCTGTTGTAAACTTTTAAAAATGTTATTCCCATTTACATGTGAAATGATAAATTCTATTATAATAAATAATAATATAATGGAATGGTTTGTTATTCCCAAGAGCATAAGAAACTGGAGTAATGAAGGTAACACAATGGAACTGTGATGCATGGACCTACATCAAACCAAATATGGCTGATGAATAATCTAGCTTATTGTAATACAAAAAATGTAATATGAAACTACCAATTATAATATTAATTAAGCTATTTCAAATAAAGTATTAATCTGGATAACAATGAGGATTGCCAATTCCTCAACAAGCTTTGTGTTAAATGCTTAGCCAGAGAAAGCATTTAAAATATCTCTGTCAGGAACCCCTCCCCAAATCCCTGACCATGGTTTCGTGCTTTGGCACTCCTCAGAGAGGTGTCAGGGTAGGTTCAGACCCTAGATCGAAAAATACCAACCCAAAGCCAGCATTTAACTAAAAGTTATCTATTGAGTGGAAAATCTGAAATTTTCAGACACCTACATGTCTTCAAACCCAGCTATCCAACGTACAAGCTTAAGAGAATAGGGTCATGTGATCTATGACTCTTATTTTGCCTATTAATCTGGATTATGAGTATTCTACAAAACCCACCTTAATAAACACATACCTATTCTAATAAAATTCTCATGCCAGATTTTTCCCATTTGTAATTCTCATAGAAAACTTTCATTTTGATCAGCCAATATTATTTTATCCTCAATTAATTGAATAATCTAAATAATATAAATTAAAATTGTAAGAATTATAAAGACTATTACTTTACACAAACGCTAAACTCTCCATACAGTAGAGCCATCCAATGCAAGTCAGATTATTCAATGGATGCAAGAAGGTTACTCTGCCTTGCACTGAGTGACACTAATTGTCTGTGTAACAGTATTAAACTCTGGCAACTTTGAAAAACTTGTTATAATAGAAAGTTTTATTTTAATATTTTATTAAAAAATAATTTGGCAATTGCTAAACCTTGATCTTAGCAGAGAGGTCATCGCAGCCACCTTGCAAGCAAGTAGTTGGTTGCAGACAGTTGTGGGTTCGCCTCCCAATCGATGCTATGACATATGAAAAAAAAAAAAACCGTAATGAGCAAAAATTTTATATAAATTTTCTAAGTGTATAATTTTCTAAGTGTCATGTCTGTACTGGTGTTATTGACTATTTTATATTCAGTCCATGCTGAAAATGTATCAACCATGACCAAAAACAGATGACCCTCAAATGGGCCACAATGGTAAATATTTATCCATTGCCATAGCCTTTTAGTTTTAGGCCATGGTTCAAACTTAGCTGGAGGTGCTTTAGATCATGATTGACATTTTTTGTATTTCTTAATATATTTTTTAATGTCATTATTAATGCAGGGCCACCAGACATAACTACAAACTAATGTTTTTACATATGCCTTGATGGCCTTCATGCAACAACTTAAGAATTTGATTCTTACCCTTTAGCAGGATTAGCACCTGATCACTCCTCAGAATGCATACAAACAACTGTTCGTGGGTTCTTTATGAAAAAACTAGGTCATTGATTTGGCCATTCTTCACTGATCTGCTTTACCATTTATTGGTAGCCATTGTCTTCAGATGTCCATGTAGCCACTATTGGCTGTTGATGATTTGACTCTTTAAGGCATTGATATAATTAAATTTTTATATGGTTCAGTCTGATCAGGCATGTATGATAGAGCATCAGTGTACCCTATTTGTTTTCCTTTTTTATATTCTAATGTATAATCATAACCCACCAAAAGTTGAGCCAACACTACATGCGAGAACTCAGATGTTTGGGAATTTGTTTAATTCCTAATATTCTCAATATGGGGTTTATGATCATTATTGTCATAAATCTATGGCTGTATAGGTATTGGTGGAACTTTTGATGCCAAATAAAATTGCAAGGGCCTTGTCCAACTGACTGTAGTTTTACTCTGCTTTGGATAAGGTATGTTATGCATAAGGAATGGGTTGTTTACCTTTATGAGCAGGGTGACACAATACTGCTCCAACACCAAATTTCTAATGTGTCCATGGTCAGAGTTACTTCCAATTCACTGTTGTAATGGACAAGTAATTTATTTGAAGTTGGTACCAGTGATTTTGTACATAGAAATGCTTTTTCTTCTTTTCCCCACTCCATTTTATGAGAATATCATAATAGTCTGACCATGTGGGCTTTATCTTCTAAAAATTTTCCAATGTAATTAACCAGACCCAGAAAGGCTTCATGTTGTTTCACATTGTTAGGTCTCTGTGATTCTGCGACTACTTTAGCTTTTTCAGGGGCAGGAGATGTGCCATTTTTAGATATAATGTGACCCAAGAACTTGATTTTGTTCACTTTCCATATGCACTTTGGGGTATTAAGTATAGCCCTGAATTCATCCAGTTTTTTTTTTAAGTTCATTTTCAGTCGTAAATGAGATCATGCCCTCTACTCCATTAAAGAAAGTTTCAATTTTTTAATTGAGATATACTTGGGGCCAATGTTATCACAAATGGAAGTCTCATATATTTATATAACCCTATGTGAGTGGTAAGTGTTAATGTTTGCTGTCTGATCAGTATCTGGTGGAAGGTGGGTACTAAAGTTTAATTTAGCAAAAAAATTGATCTCTGGGGTGATGCTATTATTTCCATGGCATTAGGGACTGGGTGAATTTTTACTAATCTCCTTGTTTACTGATACCCTGTAATCTCCACAGAAATTAATTTACCCATTGGGTTTAGGTATAATTACCAATAGTGTAGCCCAATCAGATTTTTTGGTGGGTTGTAACGCCCCTTTCTTAACTAAGTCATCGATTTTCTTTTTGTCTTTCTCTTTATGCACAAACAGAACTTTCTGTGGTTTGAATATTATAGATAGTGCATCAGTGCTTACCTCTATCAATCCAGGAGTCATTTTGATAACACCAGGTTCCCCATTAAATAAGCTAAGAAATTTGACTCTTCATTTTGTTTTCCATTTTGATTGAGTTTAATACCCAATTTTCTTAACCATTGAAACCTGATTAGGAAGTTTATTGGAGCATAAACTATGTATGAAGATAATTCTATCACTTTTTCCTCCATTTTACTTATGGGGCCTGAACTTCACTTTTAATTTTAATTGCATTACCATTTACGTATAATGTTTTAAAGTCAGTTTTTTTCTAGTTGAGGAATTTTTTACTCATAGAGGTTACTGTAACTTAGTGATGGACTGATATTAATGATACACTGATACTACTGTCTACCTCCATAATATGAGTTGATTACACAGCTTTAATTTTAAAATAATTCTGTCATTGCTGGTGGACATTTTTAAAATTTTTGCATGCTGACTTGCCTGGGACCTGATGTGAATGTTTATAACTATTACTTTCCTAGATGGATTCTCTTAAGTTTTTCTTTACACATTTCTTCTATGTGCTGTCTTTTTTTACAATGATTGTAGCATTCTTATTTATGAAAACAATTTCTGGATTTGTAGCCCTTTTTCCTGTAGCAAAAACATATAAACAGGGTTTCACTGTTAGTGCTATTATTATTATTCTTCGATCATTCTTTCTTTACTGTTTTATAAACAATCTGTCTGTAGTTTAGCATGAGTTCATAAGTTTTCCCATTTTATAGCCTTCATATGATCTAAATTATTAATGGCCAACAATTGTTGCTGTAAACTATCATTACACATACCTATAAAAAATTGTTCCAGAAGGGCTTCATCCAGGAAAGATCCATAGATGCAATTCTTTGCTAGAGCACTATCATAATCTTTTATACTTTTATCACAACCTTCATTCCAAGCTCAGAATTGCAGTCTACAGACATGCCTAGAGGGTTGGGGGTTAAAGTGATTTGACAAATGCTCTTTAACCTGATCGTATGTACGATCTTCAGGAGTTAGAGGTTCAGTGAGCCTGTTGGCTATCTCAATAACTCCTTTTTCAGCAAAGCATAATGATGAAGCAATCTTACACTTATCATTGTTATCTTTATTAATGAATAAGTATTTCTCCACATGTTGAAGGTACAGGGGTCAACTACTTCATTGACATCAAATTCACTGATTGCTACTTGAATTTTCTAGCTAGTCTTTTACCTAAATTTAACTGTTATTTTAGCTGTTCAAATCCAGACTATGACTGTACCAATTGCTATGTCTAGCTGATCAAAATAGCACTTGCCACAAGTTCAAATCACCACTATACAGTTAAAATTTAGATAATTTAATGAGCGATAATTAATAGCATTTTAACTATTTACATATGATTATTTTATATAGTAAGGCCCAAAGGCATACCCAAATAATAATGTAGGTCAGCATGACCTGAAAGAGTCCTATCTGATTGTTCCCATGTTCAGAGGTCAGCTCTCCACATTTGAAGTCACTGTGCCAAGAGAGATGTTCTGCTCCATCTTATGTCCGTGTGCACAGGTGAAGCTCCAAGAATAAACTGGTCTTCTTGATCAAATTCATATTGAGGCATTTAATTTCAATCCCTGAAATTGATTGGCCTGTACTCCTGTTCATTGACTCAGGTGATTATTCATTTCAATACCTCATACAAGAATTTTAGATCGTTATCTCTCGGACTTTAATCAATGAGTTATTTTTTAGTTTATCATTTATTTTATAAAGGAAGTCTAAACTCTAATTACTTTAATTGTTTTATTTTATTAAAGACATATTTTACGCTCATTAATTAGACTGTTATTATTTTAGAAAATAATATTTTTCTAATCTTAAAAGTTATAAATATTTTACTTACTATTTAAACAGAATCAGTCTTGATTTTCTACTTTGTTTATTAAGTTTATACCTATATATGTATGTGCATTTAAGCAATACACATACATATCAAGCCTATATAAGTCGGAATTTAGGTTAAGGATAAGATGACCATTTTTATCTTTATAAAAATCACTCCATTGTGTTGAGATTTGAGAATCTCCTCTACGGTCAAAATCTACATCGTTTGACTATTATAACCATTTAAGACCATATGTTAAAGGTGAAAGCCTTTCTCTATTTAATTAAAACTGTTGAAATGTATTTTTTAATATATATTGGTTGATTTTTACTGCATTCATATAAATAAATATTTATTATTTTTTATATTTCAATTATTTTTATGTGGACATTATCAAAGTATTCTAAAACATGATAAATTAAAAGAATTACACTACTGAAATATTGACTTCTGTACACAAAACATAAACTCACACTTATTTTTTTCTCTTTTTGATTTGTAACTTTTATTTTTATGTTTAACATACTGAATTTTCACTTCCTATTTATATCTTAAATAAAAAATGACAACAGTTTAATTTATTACTCGCTATTCATCATCATCATCATCAACAACAACTATTATCACTCCACTGCAGAATGAAGGTCTCTCCAAGTTCAATCCATATTCTCTGATATTTAGCTTATTTTCTCCACATCACTCCTGCACATTTTCTTATTTTATCCATCCATCCCACGTGTGGTCTCTTTCTGGGTCTTTTGCAATCTCTTGGAATCCAGCTTAAGATTTTAATTGTCCATCTATTATCATCTTTTCTAGCAATATGTCTAGTCCAATTCCACTTCAGTATTTTACACATATAAATATATTAAAACAATTCATTAAATGAATCTATTCTTTTCTTTCCACTAAATATATTTAAATCTATGTAAAAAAGTTTTTTTTACTGTTAAATTTTTTGATAAGATGAAACATTTTTAATCATCCTAATGTTTATATTTAATTTTTTTAGAATAATTAAACATTACAATTTTTACTTTTTAAAAGTTGTCACAGTACAATCTCTCTCTCTCTCTCTCTCTCTCTCTCTCTCTCTCTATATATATATATATATATATATATATATATATATATATATATATATATATATATATATATATATATATTATAACCTACACTTCCAACACCGCTCACATACATTACATAAACGAAATGCCCAGGCACCAGTTCTATTAATAAATAGAACAATATAACAAAATATATAATACAAAATTATTACTGAGACTCTATATTTAAGTTTATGTTCAGCTCAGCTCAGTGAGAGGCTATAGGCAGTTCATAAGATATATGATAATAAATGAATAAAAGAAGAAATATTACAAAACATTTAACATAATGTAAATTCCTTTGTTAATTAATTATATGATAAAGAATCATAATGTTTATTTGGTACAGTCTATTAAAATATACTTTAAACTTAATTTCCTCCTTTATCCAAGTATAACATATATCAGCTTGCTATAATTATATTCTTAAACAATTCTATGACTTGGCATATCACAATCTAAACATCTACTTTACTGCCAATCAAGAAATAAACAATAAGATCTCAGGGAATTTAACAAACACAGTTGAATTAAATAAACTACATTGGCCCATAAGTTATAATTCTAAAGTATGATAAAAATGTAATGAAACAAATTGACTAAATATCTTACTGTGTTTCAATAATAAGATAATGACAGAAATAGGGTATTTTAATTTCATATCATCATCTAACAAATATACTAACTTGGAAACCTTTCTAATACATTTATCAAGTGGCAAATGTTCTTTTATAATGTTTGGATTAAGAAAAACAATATTGTCAGACACTAGCAAATTTAATATTATAACTCTAAAATAATATATCTATTTTGTAATAGATTTATGAAATATGGAGGTGTGGAAATGGAAAACACGAATGTATGCAACAATAACATCAAACACAGTTTTAAGATTTTAAATAAATAAAATAAATCATTTATTACAATAAAATAAACTTGGTTTAACATATTTACAATTGGACTACTTGTCCTACAGATTTTTCAATTATCAAACAAACTTTAAGCATCAGTTTGGGATTATTCCTATTATCAAAGCAAATTAACAACAAACTTAAATATTCTGACTTCAAACACATGCCATGCTTTGCCTACATGTTTCATCTACATGACACTAAATAAACAACATATCATATTATTAACACAAAGAAATACTTTGAGAGGATATTACCATTGATTACTAAAATAAATCAAATTAATTATATTTGGCTCTCAACCAAACAACTTTCTCTAATTGACTAAATAATCACTTTCAATTACGAATATCTTTCATGCATAGCAACAAAATCATGTTCATTCTGATGATTTGTAACCCTTATTTAAATAAATACACTGTAGTTTAAAATATTTATTTCCCGTTTTAATCTCAATAACTTTATACTTCTATTTAAATGAATGTAATGTATTTCAAACATTTATTTCTCATTTTAATTTCAATAACTCTATACTTTATATACGCGATATTATTTATATTATGCATGTGTGAGCGTGTGTTAAGCAACAATGATAGAAAATAATCTTTTCTACAAATTCTCCACTCATTAAGGAAATATCATATAATTACTTTATTTTGGACAATGTCGTAATTCATCAATAAAATAAGACACTAATATTACATCAAGAATAATTTAACAATTTATCTGACCACATATTAATTAACACAGAGCTATATTTTCATGATTATACAGACTATACATTATAAGGGAATCTACATGAGGAGCAGATAAACTCTTACTGAACACTTCTACAATAATTCATCTGATTCTAAATATATTTTTGGTGGGGACTTTTTCCTCATCACCAAGAATCTAAAAAAAACATCACATAACTTCCTAAGCATCATTTAATCATACTTCAACAATAACTCATCTATTTCTAAATACATTATTGGTGGGGATTTATTCCTCATCACCAAGGCCCTAAGAAAACAACACTTCAAAACATCATTTAACCATACGCATATAATATCAACTAGGCTTTACTCATGGAAAATTATTAACATATACTAAATAAGAAAAATCTTTTATCCCTACAAACATTATAACGCAATCAGATTTCTTTCCATTCATAGCTTTTCTAAATATCGAACATTATAAGTGCACGGTGGCAGATAAATACATATAGATAACATACCAATCTGTTCAACTTAGTGGATTATGACAATGTTCGAAATTTATACATAAAATATTCACAAACTGAACTTTATCAAACAAATGTCATAGTTGTGCAAAACAAACACACACCGCGAACAAAAATATATAAAATTAACTCTAAATTACATACTATGCAAGCATCATCGTAATTAAATATTGCATTAAGGTATAACTTTTAATTCAAAATAAACTTTAGGTTACTTTTAAAATGTAATATTTATAATTATTACGAACCAACTTTCTTTCATATCTTGCAAACTATTTCTATTATATGTTCATTGATTTAAAAAGAACAAAATTCTTACTTTGAGATAATAAAGTAGACAAAATAAATATAAACCTCTCTAATAATATATTTGGAAAAAATATTTCTTTCTTTTACCTTCGTAAAAAAACAATAAGACCTATTTGAACACAATCAATTTTACCAGCGTATTCCTCATTCAGATACGCTTCAGAGTCTTGAAGATCAAAATAACCCAAATTATAAATGAACATAATAATAAATAAGCCTATCTACCTATCATATACATTAATTATGACCAGCAATAAAAAAAATAAAGAAACAAAGGTTATTAGTTTTGTAACTTAAAAATAAAAGTTCACTTAGCAAAGCTCGGTTCCAGGTTTATGAAAAAATATGGTACACATTCCAAACTGAATTTAAATTAAAATAAACTGCTGTAGGCATCACATGATCACATTTCTTATACTAGCACATTAATTGTTGATAAACAGAGCAAAACTCTCCATACAGTATTGCCACCTGTGCTAAACAGAGTAATCAATGGATGCCAGAAGGCTTGTGCATAAAATCCCTATCTAATGCCTACTCATCCAATATCCCCAGACTAGTTTCTGGCTTGTGGCCTTCATCAGTGAGGAGCTTTGGATCTGAGAGCACTGCATCTAGATCTTAGGATCTAATGCAACCCTCTAGCAACCACCTTTTATCTCTACTTAACTACAAAACTATGAGAATGAAATTGAAAACACAAAAAATATTTTCAATCTAAGCTCAATAGCTTATATAGTCATATGGGTGTGAACTCAGTTCAGCACCCATACATTTTGGGGTCTTTGGCTCTTTTACAACCATAGCCACCACTATCCTATTAGGCAGGATTGGTGTTAAACCATTAAGCATTACATGATCACATTTCTTATACTAGTACATTAATTGTTGATAAACAGAGCAAAACTCTCCATACAGTATTACCACCTGTGCTAAACAGAGTAATCAATGGATGCCAGAAGGTTTGTGCATAAAATCCCTATCTAATGCCTACTCATCCGATATCCCCAGACTAGTTTCTGGCTTCTTAGGATCTAATGCAACCCTCTAGCAACCACCTTTTATCTCTACTTAACTACAAAACTATGAGAATGAAATTGAAAACACAAAAAATATTTTCAATCAAAGCTCAATAGCTTATATAGTCATATGGGTCTGAACTCAGTTCAGCACCCATACATTTTGGTGTCTTTGGCTCTTTTACAACCATAGCCACCACTATCCTATTAGGCAGGATTGGTGTTAAACCATTAAGCATCACATGATCACATTTCTTATACTAGCACATTAATTGTTGATAAACAGAGCAAAATTCTCCATACAGTATTGCCACCTGTGCTAAACAGATCCAAAGCTCCTCACTGACGAAGGCCACAAGCCAGAAACTAGTCTGGGGATATTGGATGAGTAGGCATAAGATAGGGATTTTATGCACAAGCCTTCTGGCATCCATTGATTATTCTGCTTAGCACAGGTGGCAATACTGTATGGAGAGTTTTGCTCTGTTTATCAACAATTAATGTGCTAGTATAAGAAATGTGATCATGTGATGCTTAATGGTTTAACACCAATCCTGCCTAATAGGATAGTGGTGGCTATGGTTGTAAAAGAGCCAAAGGCACCAAAATGTATGGGTGCTGAACTGAGTTCAGACCCATATGACTATATAAGCTATTGAGCTTAGATTGAAAATATTTTTTGTGTTTTCAATTTCATTCTCATAGTTTTGTAGTTAAGTAGAGATAAAAGGTGGTTGCTAGAGGGTTGCATTAGATCCTAAGATCTAGATGCAGTGCTCTCAGATCCAAAGCTCCTCAATGACAAAGGCCACAAGCCAGAAACTAGTCTGGGGATATTGGATGAGTAGGCATTAGATAGGGATTTTATGCACAAGCCTTCTGGCATCCATTGATTACTCTGTTTAGCACAGGTGGCAATACTGTATGGAGAGTTTTGCTCTGTTTATCAAACTGCTGTAGGATAACCAAACAAATATAATCATGCTTAAATAGGACTCAGCATCTTCAATGTTCATAACAAAGTTATTTAAGTTACTGTATCACACATAAGGAATCAATTTGTCTTCTATTATGACGAGAATATAATAAATTCTTAATTACTGTTGGACAAGAATTATCTCACTTATTCCGTTGTAGTTCTAAATTAAATATGTAATTATTTTAGTAGTTTCTTGAATAGTGTTTAACACTTTATAATTTATTATACACCTGGTTTATTCTTAAATATTGTCTATTAAGATACTGCGTTTCCTTAGTAATTCTTCAATTAATAATATTTTGTTTTATTTCCATCTTTATCGAAGAGAACAAAAATTACCCGCATTTCTGTCTTTCCATTCGATTTAAGCAAATACTTAATTTGAAGTAGCTCCCATTTTATTTATTTCATTTAAAATACGTATTATTTTCAGAAATACCAGACAAACAAATTCTGTCATCTCTTTATGATAAATTTAAACATGACATGATTTATCAAATATGCATATCTTTAAGTCTATGTTTAATTCTCACAAAAACATAACACGAAAAATAGTGTAGAATTAAAATATATTCTGTAAAATAGTTCTGCATGTGTTTCCCAGATATATTACAATACACACATTGGTTAATGATACAACAATAATATTCATGCAATTTATTTCCATTTAAAATGACAATTAAGTGAAGTAACGTAGACTGGATGTTATTAACATACATTTTTAAAGGAGCAATAGTTATGATAAGGTTAATTCAAAATGTTAAAATTGAGGAGAATAAAGTGAACTGAGTACCTTTTTAAAACTTAGAACTGCATTCTGAAATTAACTTGTCCCATAATAAATTTTTTGGGATTCTTTCGAAATTTTATTCCAAAGTCTTTTTAAAATCAATTTGACTTCAGCAACTGGTTTTACTTTCACAATAAGGAGCCACTATTTTTGGCTACAATTACCTTACATAATAAGAAGCAAATTTTCCACTGGAGATCTTTGTTAAATAGCTTTCTTTAGCAAAGTTCATTTTCTTCCACAAGGTTACTCCCACGCTTTTCTTTTAGCTCGGCTAATTACATATTCAAAAAAAAAAAATCTTTTCAAAAAAAAAACCCACTTTGATTTTTAGAATTAAAATCAAGATAAAATAATAATAAAATAAATAGCTTTTACAAACTTGAAAGAAAAATGAAAATTAATTAACTATTAAATAAAATGATTAATAATTTATTTAATTTTTTAAAATAATCCATTGATTCAACTATCTATTAATCATTGGAAAGAAATATATATTTGTTAAATTATTTAAGATAACTACTGTAATTTAAATGTTTTTATTGTGAATATACTTTTGTTTGCCGTTATTAAAAATGAAAATGAAATGAAAATGATGCAGAGTCATACATGCATGCACATACACTATACTATAAATATTAAAGTATCTTAACTAAATATAATTGAAATGGCTATTAATTGTTGACAAAAGGATAAGTTTTAAAGAATAAGAATTTTGAAACCATTCAACCAATACTACACTAATATAAAATAACCTTGCATTTTCCTGCCCAAATATACCAATTCCTACAATAACAATCCCTCTCTCTGGCATTAAATGCTTCACTAACCACAACAATAATAACAAATATTTATAAAGTGGTCAATCAACTGCATAAGCAATCTATATCTAAGCTTCAAACAATCTCCAGCAAAAAAAATTTAAAATTCTAAGACTATTTCTTTTTTTTTTTGTAATATAATGTAACTATTCAATGCAGATACAAAGTATGTCAATTTCTTGTGCCCATCCAAATGGTCACAATATATATATTGTGAACTTGGTATAACAATTTTATAAATATTATAACAATATAAGATATATAAATCAATAAACATTGAGGATTGCCAATTTCTCAACAAACTTTGTGATAAATGCTTAGCTAGAGAAAGCATTTAAAATATTTCAGTCAGGACCCTCCCCCAAACCTCTGACCATAGGACCCTCCCAAATCTCTGACCATAGCACCTCTCTGAGAAGTGCCAAAGCATGAAACCATGGTCAGAGGTTTGGGGGAGGGTCCTGATGGAGATGTTGTAAAAGTTTTCTCTAGATAAGTATTTATCACAAAGCTTGTTGAGGAATTTGGTAATCCTCATTGTTTATAACTTACAAACTTAAAAGAATAGGGTCATGTGATCTATGATGACTATTTATATAAATCAATAGTATTATATTAAAAACAAGTATTATCTAAAAAAATATTTTATGGATTATTGACCAATTATAAAAATGAAACAATATATAATAATTAGTAAATAAGTTATTTGGAAATATAAATAAGTTAAAAAATACATTAGTAAATAAAAGTAACCAAAATAATGATAGTAATACAAAAAGAGAAATTTATGACGATTTTTAGCTTATATATCCATGTATATTTGTGTGTGATACAGAGAAGAAAAATTCAATTATAATAATAATATTTAGATGAATGCACTTTCGGTACTGTATACCAGATTCATAGCAAATTAACTAAACTGACTGGTTAATCTTCTAGTGCATGATCACAATGGTGTACTAATGTTTCTTTGATTAATAATATTATTAGACCTGGCAATAAACCAGGCCTCTTTTACATTCTTCCTACCAACAAAACAAGTATTCCACTGAGAACGCACTGAAAAATTAATCAGTTGATTTAGTTATTTTTCCATAAGTCTGGTATACAGTACTGAAAGTGTGATCAGCTAAATAGTACTTTTATTATCAAATGTTTCTTCTCTGTATGACACATAGAGACATATGTGAGCGTATAATTTACATCACATATGGAGATTTTAAGAGTATATGAAAAAGCAATTAATAAAATTTAAAATAAA
>JAQFVV010008525.1:0-28775 GCA_028023455.1 Epiperipatus broadwayi | reverse complement strand
TGTAATGGTCAGAATCGTCTATCTCGCTAACACACTGCAGAATTCAAACCCAGACACGAAACTGAACATTCTAGGAGGGGTTGCCTTCTAGATATACTAAGTTCGAATCTAAAGCCCTAATTTCACAGCGCCATCTACATGATAACACATCTGGTGCCACTATTAGTATAACCTTTGACCGGTGCCTGGTGGTCAGGGAGAAACAAAAGACTCTATACTAAAAGAAGTTTGGGTGGCTAATTAACGTCTATGGATTTACAAAAGATGTGCAGAAAATATATATATAGACCGAGACAGTGATAGGAATCAAAAAAAATAAGAGATCAAATGTAGTTTTAAATAATTTCACACAATTTATTTATATAAATATATATATAACGCCACTGTCTGCTTATATGAGACAGGGACACGTATTAAATAATTGTTGGCATTATATTTCAATAAATGACAAAAAAAAGGGTTTTAAAACAAAGTGATATATTCTATTCCTCGGGCTAATAGCATTACGATAATGTGCTTGACGAGATAGGAACATGTGCGAGGTGCTTTGAGTAATTATACACGTTTAAGAAAATATTTGAAATTAAGTGTTCTAAAATATTTATTGATTTCGAGAATAGCACGGACAAAAGCTTACTAAGCAACAAAGTGGGAATGTGATCAAAGCATTTATTTGAGAATAATAATAATAATAGAGTTGCATTGGGAGGTCAGTATTGCTGATAGTGAATTTATAAAGTTGGAGGGTGTGACTCGTTTAAGTCATGGATGCTTTGTAAAATAAATATAAAATGAAACAATATTGAAGATCCGGAATAATTACGGAGGGCATCTCACCGCTAACCTGTAGGAAAGTATTTTGACGAACAGCTAAAACTTAGTGACTGTGTGACGATTGCGTTTAATTCCCAGGGGTGTCATTTGGGACACCCTTAGCCATGTAAAGAATCCTTGGAAAAATAAAACAAAGTGGTCTCAACAACCAATTCATGTACCAGCAATATGAGACTAGTGTATATAAAAACATACTAAATGGGTTTTACTCGGATTAAGAGAAATGCCCAATCAAATTCCCCGAAATTCATTTAAGAGGGTCCGCACATTCTCGACATCAATGATGAACTTTATAATGAAAGTAGAACACAGTAATTAAAATAGGAAAATGCATGCTTGTGGGTTTGAAAAGTAAGTATAGATTTATATACGCAATCATGCATTTGGGGACACATTTAAATCATTGACTTCGCACATACTCTTATATTAGATTAAAATCAATAGCATGTAGAATTTAAACTATGTGATTATATTACATTAAAGAAAAGAATCGCCCTCGAACGAGTGATTTGCAAGATAATAAAATTGGAAAATTATAAATTTAAAATATGCCTTAATAGTGGCGTCTTACTTTCAATAGAGTGAATAGTTCACTCAGTCAAAGATGATTCTGACACATTATCATAATAAAATAAAAGAAAGCTTTATAAATAGAAAATATTAACCCAAGGATAGAGAGCAAAATGTTGAGTATATTTAGATATATGGAAGAAATACATAATGAAGTTGTGAAATATAAGAAAACAATGTTAAATAGCTATAGCATGTTAGTTAGGAATCACAAGAGCTCTTGGGTTAATTTGGGTTACCTCTGGAAACGCATTTGCAGGTAGATGTTCGGCATGTTTTATAATTCAGCAGCAAAATCTGGAATGTTCATATTTTGGCAGCGGCAGCAGCAGTTCCGGGGTCCATGTGATAACTTCTGATGGTATGGAGCAGCAGCTGGCTATTCTGAGGGGACATAGCCATCTTAACACCTCTACTCGGACATGTCAAAGTTAGCAAATTATTAGAATCTTAGAACAACTCAGAAACCTTTAGACAACTCAGAATTCTTTAAAAGCTTAGAATGGAGAACAAAAGAAAACCATCCTTTTTATAGTAAAATTTAACAATAGACTTGCCCTGGAGCATACAAAATTATTGGACTTATCTGCTGTAATTAAATCTATCCAAACGTCTAAAGGAATTCAACATTAATTAATTTCTTTTGTTAACTTCCCCGTCGACATTCGAATTACAAACTAGATTTAATTAAAATTACTGCTACTAATTAAAGAAAACTTAAGTGGACAGCTGCTGTTTTTAGATAAACTTATATAATTAAACTATTGTCCCTCATTTATTTTAACAGAAATATTTGGGATGATTTTTATTAAATAAAACGAAAATTATTTTATGTTAAATTGTAATATTTGAATCTATCTACTAAACGAATATTTACTAAATGAATTTTATTTTAAATCAAAATATATTACGACGGTAATATATTTGTAAATAGATCCAAACAAAACAACTAACAATTTATAATTTTGATATGTTTTAAAATGGATATCATAGTGTGTGCGCAATTACGACATATAACTTACTTTTTAATAAATGTAAATTATGTGAACAAATACATAATTCATAATATTTTATTTTATTTGGGAATAAGTTATATATATAATATGAGCATTGTGCTCGTGGTTTAAAATTAGGCAGGATTTTCGGTATATAAGTGTATTGCAGACACACTACGATAGATTGGGGTTCAAACTAAGGTATGAGGGTAGGAAGTAGGTGAGAAAAGGTGAAACGAAGATCTGCAAAGCAGACCTTACTGTTTCACATTCCCTTAGTGACGGAACAAAAAAAAATTGTTAAAAAAAAAAGATCTTGCAAGTGTCCACCTATGAAGCCTGCATAAAAAAATTTTTACAAGATAAACCCATAATGTACAGGATATAAATATAATGAAGAAACGAAACTGAATTATATACCCGGATCATATTAATAAATCTACCGTCTAGCGAATATTTTCTATTACTTCCCCCCCCCCCTCAACCAAATTTTATTTAAAAAACTAATAGTTTAACACTGTTTATATCCGATGTCTTTTTTATATTACCCTGTGACGTGTCCATTTTTATTTTATTTTTTTTGTTTAAAAAAAACTACTATAATCCTGGGTCTGGTGGGTAATACATGCCTTTATATTTTAATAAGTGCAGTCTCTGATTATCAGGTCTCTTTACCTTGTCTGGCGGTTCTTTAGCCCAGAGACTGAAATCCAGACTGGTTAAGAATTCGGCCACTTCCTTTACTTCATGCGGTTGATATATTTTTGCTATATCAGGTGGGATATTTTCCTTGTTTTTTTTTAATACTTTGATATTGGTGGTGAGCTGGGTTTGAGGCCCTAGGTCTCGTATATCATTTGCTGGGAATATCCTGTCTAAATATAGTTTGGGACATTTTTTTATTTCATGAAATATTTTAATATTGATAAGCTTGGTTAGCTGGGTTGGATGTCCTATGTCTGGTGGATCATTTTCTGGAAGTACTCTTTCCAAATAAAGTTTGGGACATTTTTTTACTTCATGGAATATTTTAATGTTGACAAGCTTGGTTAGCTGGGTTTGAGGTCCGGTGTCCTGGACATCATTTTTTTCATTTGCCAAATCATTGGACTCTAATTTCTGGTTCAGGGATTCATCTGTTAATGACCCTACCGAGTTCAGGTCTGTTTCATCTTTTCTTGGTTCAATGACCCTTTTATTGTTCTTCATGCAGCATTTTTCAAATGCAAGTCGGAGGGCTTCCTGTCCCTCTCTCACTTGTGCCAATTCATGGATGAGTTTGGCCAACTCTTTACATTCCTCAGCTCTCCTGCGGATTTGCTTTTCTTCCCATCATCTCGCTCTTTCTTCACTTTGCTCCCACATCTCTATAAGATTCCGGAATTGGATCTCATTAGTATCCGTATTTTCCATGGCCTTGGATGTTACCGTGATCGATGATGATTTTTTTCCTTTTATTTTATTGCTAACTATATTAATATATCCTAAAAACTCTTAAACACAATGTATAGCACTGATAAAGAAAATGTTTAAACTGTTTTACGTTGAGCTTATTAAAACTAATACGGTAAAAAAAAAATACTCTTATTATTTTTCCTTGTTTAATTCTCTGCGATTATTACGTTTAATTACAATTTTATTAATGGCTAATAGGCTATCTCCCTCTCAGTTCTGTTGGCCTAATTGCTGCTTTTATATTTATCACTTAAAACCCCAACTACTGCCCTTTTACTACTGCCAAAACTTCTCGCTTAAATCTGCTGCCAACATATATATTTTTAACTGCCCGTATATATAAAATCTATTAAATTCTACCTGTCAAAATATTTCGCTAAAATATATTTTTAAACTCAAGCAAATTTTATTTATATATGTTAACATTCGCTAGATCCGGGTATAATTATTTCGTTCCTTCTTATTTAAGATTAGCATACATATATATTTTTATTTACATAATTATTGATCTGATTCACGTCTCATTATTTGGTCTAAGAAAAATTTACACGCGTTGGAAAAAAACAAATTACATAGAAAAGAAATGAGCCTGGTGACAAAATTTATTTTAGAAGTAACTCTGTTTAGTGAAATTACCCTTGGGCGCCATGTCACCAGTTAAAAATATCCATAAACTAATAGCTTCCCAAAATTAATTTTAATAACTATTCCATTTAACTATGGGCACTCGTTAAAACATTCACATTTTTTTTTTTATTGATTACAACATTTGATTTATAATTATTTCTGAATTCCATACGATAGCCTATTATATCTAGGTCATTACTGTACAAAATTATCATTATGCTATATTGCGCGTTGAGCCGATAAAACTTTATTTTGATAGAAAAATACAATATTTGAAATCTTCATAGATTGTCACAATATTCACTTGGGACAATATTTAAGTAATTTACGCTATGCGTACATAGCGTGATTTAAGTGAAACAATAAATACAGATAATACAGATGGCTCGTATCGCACTATAGCATGTTTGGACAAGTTCTGATTATATAGGATATGTAATTGAATGCCCGAGTCAAACAAAATATATGAAATATACACGTAAATAGATAATATAGAGTTTGAAAAATATTATATATCAAAATATAAAGGATTTGAGTGATTAAATACGAAAAAAAAATGCTAAAATTAAGCTACAGGTATTGTACCGGTATAAATCCACCACGCTTACTCATATACAGTACCCGAGTTCAAACCCAGTCCACGTTTAAGAATAAATTCCAAAACGCCCACTAAATTCAAACCCAAACCCCGGTATGACCAACCGATGATGACTTTATAACAGCACGGGGTTATCCCTTTACTAGCTCAACTCAGAACACAGACTAAATTACTTACAGTTAATTATATAGAAATCTATTATACTCTGGATATTGGTACGGTCATTAATGTAATGTATATATTTAAGTTGCCAATACAGACAGTAGGTGACTAAATAGACTTCGAGGGTAATGAGGTGGGAGACACAAAATTAGATTAAATAAATTGTTTAATAATAAATAGAAAGCATTAACAAATATTATTCAAAAGTACGGTAAGACTTCCATAAATATTCTATTATAATTGGCTACTAGTCTTTAGTAATCATTTTACCTGGTAAACAAACTCATGCCAATATCGGTGTAGTTAAATGATTGAAGGGTGTCTAAGGGAATCAGAGTATTTGGGGCATTGAAAATATTTATCTACTATTTTTATTAAGTTATTTTATTCGAATAGATTCGAGCCGTTGCGTATACGAATAGTTGGAGGTGGCTTCGCATAAATATGATATCTAAGATTGATGTACTAGTGGTTGCCTAGATTAAAGAGCCCTACAGTAATCACTTGCGGTGCATCAACGGAATACTGGGCGGCTTGTACTTTGACAAGGCTTAATGCCCCCAAGTAGATCCGGGACACTACAACCAGCCGGGATCATTTCGAAACCCGGTGATCCAAGAGATTACCTGGAAAAGAATTGCTTTCTTTCCCATATGGTAGTACGGTGAGACGCCAACTTCGGCGAAGGAAAGGCATTGCCACAGTCATCGAGGACGAGTGTTTGAAGTGGATTTGAAACGGAATTACACAAAACCTAGATAATCTATTCGTCTATTTCTACACAACAGGCTGATATAACTATTCCAATAAAACATGGCGGAATCAAACTGACCGCGAAAGCAACGATTAATTAAGTTTACTCTGAAACCCCTAACCCCTCAGGTTGTTCAGGCGGTAGCGATAGTAACAAATTATACACTGAGAATTATTTCTCATTTCATGTAGGCAACAAGATGATAAAACTTTAAAACCATTTTACATATTTAAGATTGAAAGATAGGTTACAATAGTATGACAAAAATAAAGAAGAATAATAAAGTGATTTAATATCTGCCAACTCAATATATGAAATAATCTTTAATTCAAAAAACGAACTTACTTTTAAAATAACTATAATCAATATTATAAACTAGCTTTAAACAGAGTTGGGAAATATTACTATTGGCATCGTTTGTTTATAGCATAAGTAATAAAGGAAAATATAAATGTATTCATTTGAATCATTATTACTATTAAGTACAATATTTATAAATTATTTTCTAAAGACTAGAGCGGAGGAATAAGAGAAAAGAAAATTTACTGACAGGTTAAACAGTAGCATTATAAACGAAACAAAAACTTACATGTGATTCATTTGATTGACAGATTAACTATACAATTAAGCTCGGGAGAAAGTTAAAAGTTCATGTAACACAGTTACCCTTCTTTCTTCATCCGGCTTGGCTTCTCACGGTGGTATTTCTGACGAACGTAGGCGCGCATTTGAAATTTACTTGACAGGCATAGTCAATTTGGAGATTGGAAGCTGGAAATTTTGAAGCACGTAAAGCATGATCAGACAGCGGCACGAAGATTCAAATTGGCAGGACAGAGATCAGCTCCTGGCACTTAGCCCATCGACATTACGGTTTACTGGTGGACTTCTTAACAAGAGTTGTAGCGATTTCTCTAGCAACTGCTGTGCTGTCTTGAGACTATCTACTCTCAACCACGTCAAAAGTTAGAATGTTAGTTTTTTCTAAGATGGCCACGGTTGACCTTTCTGCCTGGTTTTTGTTTGAGACTCCGCCTACTTTTCTCTAGCCTCCAGCAATCCAACTTGACCATACAATATCAATTATCCATTTCCATTGTTCCATTTTCAGCTATCTTTAACTTTAATACACAATTTTAAATTGACCAAGTAATTACAAAATATAAATTCCTTATCTAATTTCCAAATACAAATTAATTACTCTATACATTTGTACACGACAGATTTTAATTAAAAACACTGATCAAAGGAATGTGACTTTTGATCAGTATTTTTAAACGACTTTGTATAATTCTAAAAAGTTAAAATTTAAACAAATACACCCGCAATGAAACTTTAAATTAAGCTGATATAAATTCACAAACCACGCACACACGAATATTATTTCATGATTTGTGATATTTATACATGGAATCTTTACATATCTTTTTACAAAACATAAAATATATCCCAATTTTTATGTGACTTGAAATAGAAAAATCTCACTGCGGGCAAATAGTAGTTCGAATTACCGTACTTCAAAAAACACATGAAACTAAGATCGGTTCTTCGATCTGTCTGTTTCAGTATGTGGGTGTTTAAATAATTAAGATCAAAATACCATTTTAGCTGTTTTGAAAGATTTAAAAACAACTGACAAAAGAATTGCTTTCGATTTTAATTAAGATTTATAAATTTTAATTATAGACAATGATCTGACTAGAGATAAAGACAATTTCAGTATTTCAAGTGTTCCTCATTTTTCTTTGTTGTTACATTTCAATAGTTTAATTAAATACTTTAAATCAAAATACATGTAGATATAACAAAAAAAAATTACAATTATATAAAGAAATTGTTTAGTTGTCAGCAATAAACATTAATAACATTATTGCTTCATTCATATATATATATATATATATATATATATATATATATATATATATATATACGCATCATGCACACTACTGCTTTACTTTACTAAATAGTTTTAATTTTATTAATTTCTCTAATCATTACATATAAAGTGTGTGGGTGAATGGCATATATTTACAGTGAGGTCTGAATTGCAGGCCCCACAAGAGGTTAGTGTAGATGGTGAAGCATGAAGCTCGATGATGATTAGACATCGACTGCTTCACTCTTCCCCACTTAAAGTGACCAAAAAAAAATCAATAAAAAAATACCTTAGTTGGAGTCTACTATCATTTTGGTGAGAAAAAGAACCTTAATAAATGAACATGAAAACTTTGCTCCTTATTGAAAAAAAACTGCCTCGTCATCTGAATCAAGTTTCTAGTATGGAAAAGAAAAATCTTTCATTCATTTTGTTATTGTTGCAACTTATTATTACTTTTCTTCCCAACTGAAATATGTGGTGTAGAGATTCATAAAGTAGAATGTCCATTTGCATTTTTTTTATTGTCTTCGACTTTTTTTATCTATGGTTGCTTAGGGATTCATAATATGAGAATGTCCATTTTCATTTTCCATTGTCTTTCAACTTTGTTTGTCCATGGCTTCTTCTTTTTTTTCAAAAATATTTTCCTGGATCTGGAGGTATATAAGGGTTATAGATATGTCTTTCTAGATCTCTTACTAAAATATCAAAAGAGGTCACAATATTGTGCTTTGGTATATTATTATATTGTTCTTTATTAAAAATATCTCGCTTTAAAAGAATTTCTCTAATCTTCTGTGATATAATAGTATCTATTATAACATGTTTACTTTGGGAGTTGAGAAGTTTTTCTCCATCTTTTATGAAACTATTTTTCTTTAAATATGTCCATGCTCTGCAACAGATTTTATCTTTTCTGTCTAATGAGTTCAGCTTCTCATCAATTTTGTTCTGATCATATGTCATAAATAAATAATTATGGAATTTGTTAAAATGGGCAGTATTGGCCACACCTAAATATCTGTCCACTTTTTTCATTTTCATATCAGGAGGCCATTCATTATTATTTCTAAACTTTAACTTTGATGTTTTCATTAATCCTTCATCATCACTTTTCCACATAACATCTTTATAGTTATTATGAAAATGTAGCTCAGAATTATCAATTATGATTTCAGAAGATTTATCCAAAACAGTATGTATTGTTCTATCAATCACATTTTTCATGATCGATACAGCCACACCATTAGAGGGTGGTAAACTGATATCATCACTTTTAGATGGGCTGATTTGAAGTAGACTTGAGGTCCATATTTTATTAGTGCTTTCTTTCTCTTTAGCTGAATCCACTAGAGTCACACTCTGATTATGAATAATTTCTGCCAAATCTAATTCTTTACATTTTTGTTGAATAGAGTTGGTATTTGTCTTCACCAACATACTCTCATGAGGTTCCAACCTTATTTTAGTTGGTTGAGGTTCTGTGTTCTCTGCTTCACTGTCTTTTAAAAATGCTTTCATAAAAATTGTTTTATCTTTAATTTCAGCATCACTATCCTTTGATCCGAAGGCAGAACCATCTTCAAATCTTTCCAGTTCTCCTGTTTGGTTCATCAGATCCTCTATTTGGTTAGCATCCTGAATCTTTGCAGTACCTTCAAATTCATTCATAACTTTCATGTCTTCCATTATTGTATTTTCCAAAATTGTTTCTACACAGACTATCTTTGCTTAGGAACTGGTACATCATTGAAACCGTCAGCTTGAATGTTCAAAGTAGTACTAATCTTATCAATATTTAAATTTTGGCTTCTTTTAAATTCATCACTCTCTCTTCTAAACTTTTTCAACATTTTTATATGCCCTCTCTGAAATTCTGCATCTCTTTCTGCTCGGTCTTTATTTTGTTTCATCATTTGTTGCATGAGTTGAAAGATCTGCTTTTCTTCCTCTGGCATCATTGCTCCTATGTTTTCTTCACAATTCACTTTTTTTGAAAGGTAGCCAATTTTAAATGTATCTGAGAAATATATTTTAATATTTTGCTTTAAGCTTTTCTTTTTTTTTGTTTAACGTATTGTCACTTATAATTGTTTGTGAAATAAGGCTTGTTTGTTTTTTTATTTTATTTTATACAGGATATATACCTCTGTCCCTCTTTAACTGTCTCCATTCTGCCATTTTTTTTGTTGCCGCTGACTGCTGCTCATAACAGGAAAAAAAAATTTTGATTATCACATGTATGTGTATGATCTATTGAAATTCAACTGCCTTGCTGCTTGACTTTTGGTTGTTTTTCTGCACCTATAATAGACTCTTACAAAAAAATTGATTAGTGATTTGTTTCAGCAATATCATATATGTTTGCTCATTAGAATTGTACATAGCAAAATAGTGGAAAATAATTTAACTATCTCTCAACCCCTAACATCCTGTTTTGAACTCATTTTGATATCTTATTTTTTTATATTACCTGTTGGCACATTTATATAATGGCACCAGCCAACAGTATGTAAAAAACAATTCAAAACACATCTGGGCTACTCAACTAGTAAATATAAATAAGTATTTGTTACATATTATTGACTCTATTACATATATAATGTACAGAAAATAACTAAACATGACATATATCTTGTTATAATTTCAAGGTTTCTAACTTATGGGTAAAATACATGTTTTTTTTTAAAAAAAACATTTCTATTTCGCATATATAACATAAGAAACACATTTTATATGGTTATAAAACCAGATACAAAAAAAATCACTTATGGTTGTAACACATGGGTATCAAAATTCTTTTCATTTTTAAAAACAAGATTTTTACATTTGTAGCTCTAAACATAGTTGCACAACCAGATACAAAAAAAAAATACATTTATGGTTGCAATGCATGGACATTGTTTTTTATCTAAAATTTTCACATTTTATGTATGTAAAATCAGAAAACAAACTCGGATAGGAAAGAAATATACATATATATTATCAATGATCTCTTCAGGGTGTGGAATTATTAATGAAGCCCCACGTTCTGTACCAAGCCTGGGGAAAAAAATCTACTGTACCGGTCAAAATAGTATGCTCACTTAACAAGATTCAAATCCTAACCTCAAATCCGATCATGCTCGAGATACACAGATCTGGAGCAATCTTGAATTCTAACCTATTTGCCTATTTTTCGAATCTCTGACCCAATGAACAACACTCCTGATGATACAGTATAATTATTTTAATTCTGGGCCCAGAATCACAGCAGTAGAGCATAAGATCAGACTGATGATGATGATCGAGATAAAAGTAGCCCAGTTATTACATTTATTATAGTTATTTATTAATGCTAAGCTATTAGCTAAAGAAAATAGTTCTAAATTCTAATTCGAAAATAATAATTCAACAACAAACCAGGATTTACATGAAATTATATATTTAACAAAATATTGAGAAAACGCATATATATGTTACAAAATGTTTCACACTTGGGATGACATTGTTTATTTACAAAACTTGGGAATTGTTTTATAAAATCCCCTTTATTAATTATTGAATGACTACAATTTTATAGAGTAGATTATAACTTGTGCGAAATTTAATAAACCAATTTAATAAATTTTTATTAACAGCATGTTGTGGATGCCTAAAATAAATATAAAAGATCATGACAGGTTTAGTAGTAAATGATTTATTTGATAAACAGGCAAAATATGTGATCTCAATCACTTACCTACCTTATGAAAATCATTATATATATACTTTTATTGGCATTGTTTGTAAAAGACGTCTTTGGAGCTTATGCATGAGAAACAAACAATGCACTCTATTTATGCAAATCAATTATACAATCATTAATACAAATCAGATTTATGTCTATGGGAATCGATAACGGTTTTAAACGAAAGCAGTTTTAAAATCGACATATTGACTAATTAGCATATTGGCACGTTTCATGAATGAGTCATTATTTCCAACACCTAACAAAAAGTCAAACAGGCATAAATCTATTAACTAAAACAGTAACGATGCTAGCATGTAATAAAGAAATTATGGTACTTTGAACTCTTGAGAATGAATGGGGTTGATACGTCCACCATTTTAATGGGATGGTATCAGATGGAGAGGTTTGACTTGATGGCTAAAGCACAATCAAAACCCTATAAACCTCGTGTTCGACAGGGAGTAGTGCCCTGATTACGAACGATTTTGAGAACTAAAGCAATGAAGAAATATATACTGTACGTGGAAGTACCATAAGAGGAAGAAAAGGTCTGGCAGCAGTGTTATACATGTACAATAAACTTAATGTACTCTATATTCGAAAGCCTGTAAATGGTTTGACTTCTGTGCAATGATATATTTGAATAAAGAATCATTCTGAAAATTATGCTAGAAAATAACCCTTTAACCAAGATATTAATCTAACAAAATTTTTATATTTAACTTCGATTCCCATATATATATTAACTGATAAAATTAGTCTCCAGGCACCAACAAGAAAAGTTGAATTAATTATATTAAAGTTCATACTCTTTTAAAATGAAAATTTAAAACAAATTCAAATAATAAAGTAAAATATGTATCCAAATAAAATATTTTAGATAAAAAAACGTGAATAACAGATTTAAATATAAAGTCAACCTAGTGAATGATTTCTGTTACAAATGAATAAAATTTTACTAATAAATTTAACTGAAGCCACTGCTTCTTTCCCCATTAAGCAAAGATAAGAAACTCTTATTAGACTCACTACATTGAATGAGATTGGCATATTAAACAAAATGAATTATATATATATATTAGACAAAATAAGTTAAATATTTAATGAAGCCACACACAATTATATATATAAGTTAATTAAGCATGAAAGGTAAGTTAAAATACATGATATTAATAAAAGATTACAGAGAGAGTTTAAAAGCAAAATTAGCAGAAGCTTATAAATTAATATATAAATTAAGATACAAAGGTGGAACTATGGATTACAAATTTCAAAAGTATTGACTTATGAAGGCAGCTCTATATTAAAGGTTTCCTAAGGAAAACAGCATAGTGGTGTCATTAGCAATCAGCAATCGGAAGTAATCATATTGTATGGTCGGCCGGATGGAACATGGCAGTTGCAGGCAGACAGTTCTTTGAGAGAAAAAGAGAAAGGTGTAAGATTCCTCTACTCATGCTTCATCATGCAGGACTTGTGCTGGCTTCTTAAAGTTAAGGTCTTGAAATGCTTCAAAACTAAACTGACTGACCAAAATCTTAACTCACTGCAAGATAACTAAAAACTAACTTCTTTTGTTCTGTGACTCCTTTTATAACTCTTTAATCCCACCAAGAATGCAATTTCAGATGCTTATGCTATCTCTGTAATCCCTTTAAAAACAACATTTAATTAGCAAAATATTTTCAACAGATAATGCTCAAAATACCATTTTAGCTGTTTTGAAAGATTTGAAAACAACTGACAAAAGAATTGCTTTCGATTTTAATTAAGATTTATAAATTTTAATTATAGACAACGATCTGACTAGAGATAAAGATAATTTCAGTATTTCAAGCCTTCTCCATTTTTCTTTGTTGTTAAATTCCAATAGTTTAATTAAATACTTTAAATCAAAATACATATAGATATAACAAAAAAATTTACAATTATATAAAGAAAATGTTTAGTTGTCAGCAATAAACATTAATAACATTATTGCTTCATTCATATATATATATATGCATCATGCACACTACTGTTTTACTTTACTAAATAGTTTTAATTTTATTAATTTCTCTAATCATTACGTATAAAGTGTGTGGGTGAATGGCATATATTTACGGTGAGGTCTGAATTGCAGGCCCCACAGGAGGTTAGTTTAGATGGTGAAGCATGAAGCTCGATGATGATTAGACATCAACTGCTTTAATATATATATATATATATATATTACACACACAATATGTATTTGAGACATTTATGAATAATGTGTGAATATCTCTACATTAGATAAATTATTATAAGTAATGGATAACTGTAATACAATTGTTATTTGTATTAAGGAAGGTATTATGAAAAATTTATATTGAGAAGTGTTTTTCTTTTCTAAAAATTTTTTACACTTCGATGTGATCTATTATGCTATGATATCAAGTTTAAACCAGCTTTTTTTATTGGTAATTACAATGGTGTTGGGAATTGATAGATCTGCAATTTCAATTTTTTCATTTTTCTTTAATATCAATATAATCACTTATATTTTTTATTTAGATGTTCTAAATCTGATGTATAATTGAATACTTATGTAAAGGCAAAATTATTATGCATCAATTGATTTCTTAATAGACTTAATTTTTATATGGAAAAAGATTTATTCACCGATATAAGATTACTATTTTTTTCATTATTAAAAACTCTTCAGGAGAAAATTTGACTTTTATTATTCAATAATTCAATCTTTGCACAATTTTCTAAAATCAGTTGAATGTGGTGAATGGAAACACATTATCATTTCAAATAGTATCAGTTTGCTTTAGGATGAAATATGTCTGAGTTCAATGCACTTTCAATAATTCATAACTTTTCTTCATCATGTTATACCACAAACTTCTATGTCTCTTAAATAATCTTTTTATGGTATACATTTATTAATTTTTATTTTCACCACACAATTGCAATTATCAAATAAACTAAATTAATTTTTCTTTTGAAACATAGTTCCTAATGTGGAATTTTAATATTCTGCAATAATTAAAACAATCTTCTATTCTTAGTTGATTAAAACTGGGTACTGTAATAAAACAAAATCTTATATTAACTAAATAAGTGCAACTGGAGAAGGTAGAGAAAAAACAAGTGCAGTTTGAGAAAGAATTTGAATTCCTAAATAAGTCTGTAATACAGTTCCATCTAATGTTGAATTTTTAGATTACTGGAAAGAATGATTCTTGCTTCCATTGATTGACAAAAATATGACCCCAATGACATTTTTATCTTTGGTAGCTCTATGAGATTTTGTAATTTAAGGTTTAAGCTTATGCTTAATAAAAAAAAAATAATAATAATTATCTGATTATAACCGTGTAGACTGTTAAATGATCATAAATCAAAAGCATATTGTGCCTAAAAGTTCAAAATAAAATGAGACAAGAAATGACATAAATGATTATTTTATCTTTCTAATATGATCATATATCTAAACAGTGACAATTTCAATTTTGATTAATTCTGTTTAAATAAAGCTAAAGTAACCAAACAAATATAATTTAAGTCCATAGTGAAGTTATGTCTGCAAAAATATACTAAATGTCATTTTAAATAAAAAATTTACTGTATTTCATCTATAATCTATATATCTTGAAGATAAATTAAATGCATATGAACAATGATTTTATTTTTTCAGAAATAAAATAGCAATTTATTATTAAGTTGTTGTAGCTTAATTCAGGATTTATAGTATTATATTTTTCTATAAATAATTATTAAATATAAATTTTTTATTATGTAAAAATAAACTTTTTTAAAAATAAATAAGTATAAATGTTATTATACATTGTAATACAATTGGATAATACAAAACATAGTACACCAAACTCTATTATTTGTATAATGTTTTAACTTTGTTCATATTATAAAACAAAAACTAATCTCTATTATGATCTATAATAAGCTTGGGCAATTGGTGATTACTAGAAGATGATGCTCTTAAATACCCATTTCCAGACTAGTTTTTGGCTTTTAATTTTTTCAATAAGAAATGGAGATTCAAAACTGGATTTAATGCATTTTACATATCTAACAATTATCTTGATTTGTCAAGCATCGGTGGCTGAATGGTTAGCACAGCTGCCTTACAAGCAATTGTCCTGGGGTTCACTTCCCAGCTGACACTTTGACACATTAAAACAAAAAAAAAACTCAAACAATTATCTTGATACTATTATTCAAGCTAAAAATCTGAGATTTAAAAATCCCAATTTTATCTTCCTGAACAGTTATATAGATCTGATTTGCAACCAGTAACTATATATTTTAATAACTATAGTTATTTTTTAAGTATAGACATCTTTTTATCCTAGTGTTAGAATAAAAAACTGCTAAGTAACTTAGGTTGCACTGCATGTAATTAAACAAAAACAGATTTCTTTTCTATTGGCATCTATAGTAAGCTTGAGTAATTACTATCTACTTAATTTTACTATAGATGACAATAGAATATAGTAATATTTTCATTTTATCACATATTGTGTAAGCCAAAGAATCAAGTGATTTTTTATTTTGTACATATAACTTATTGATATATTTGAAATTTTTATATTATCCAAATAATCATATTTTGATGTTTATAAATTAAGTACAATATTTTATAGATCTAAAATTTTAAATCTTGTATCTTTCTGGAATTATTTATAAGACTATTTGAAATGGGGATTTTATGCACAAGCCTTCTGGCATCCATTGATTACTCTAGCTTGTTGTGTGTGGCAATACATATAGTGAGTTTTGCCTGTTTTAACAACAGTTATACACAAGCATAAGATGTGGTGATCATGTGATGTTTATTGAAATGTTGATATATTTAGTTTAAACTTATTAAGGCTTTAATTATTAAAACTATACTACTTTCAAAGCTATTAATTCATCCAAAATATAAGTTCCATAAATCAGCAGCATTTGCATAGATCAAATTATTCAAATTCCTTCAAATTATATGCAAATAACAAAAATCATGCTTAGACTCACAATTCAGAAGATTATACCCTTCTTCCATTAAGAATAAAAACTAAATCATATGACAATTATATTTTGTACTTTCAAGGCCAGAATATCAACATGCATCTGATCAATCTCGACTTCTTTTATGGATATTTAGTCTTTATATCGAAATAGCTGGATACTCATTTATTTACCATTATTTGATGGCTAATTATAGTAATTGTAAAATGCTGATTTGAAAAAAGTTCTAAAATATTTGTAATCCAAAAAAATGTCAAGTTTAAGTTAACTTAGACTAAAATCTAGATTACTGGAATGGCAAAAAATTTTACTGCTCAATTTATCCTGGATAAATTTCACAGATTACATCAAATTTGGTTTATTTGTATTAAAATCTACAAATGATTTTTGAAAATATGACAACTATCTGAAATTGTTTCTATAAATTTTTATATGGTTTTTTTCCCTGAAGTGATTACCTTTCATTAAAATTCCATTTTAAGTTGTGAAAACTATAGCATAGACAAACAATCATTGGGGGATAATTCAACTTCCAAAAAAGTATTACTATAGATACAGAAGCATGATATACTTCTATAGATAACAAAATACCAGAAGTAAAATCAATTGGTTATTATACTATTATCACAGCTGAAGAAAATACCTGTGGTAAACTCAATTCATTCATCTAAACGCAACAACTATTCAGATCAGTACTAACATATAATTTGAGTCAGTAGAATAATACATACAGAAGCACGAAACAAAACACTGATATATAGATTTAAAGAACCAAAAAAACAATCTTTAATTCAAACATTTAACAATACTGATTCAGTTTTATATTTTGAGTAAAAATTTGTGCCAGTATATACCAAATACCTGATAAAATAACCACACAGTATTATCCTTACCACAAGGCAGAAAGAGACTTGCATTTAATCTCACATTTTAGGAGTTCACTAAAATTTATAAAAATGAAATGTTATGAGTTCATGAATAAAATTTTATAAAAATATTTTTAAAACTATATTATTTTTATAATTTTTTTTAAAATAGAAATCAAGTTGATGAGATTGTGAACTGTAAAAATATAATTTTCGAAAAAAATAAAAATGTTAAAAATGGTTAGTTTTATAAATATATTGTAATAATTTATTTATAAGTAAATAAATTTCACATTTATTAGTTACAAATTTTCAAGTTTTAAACCATCTTATACTGGATTAAATTTGTGACATCTGACTTGTTATTATTACTATCATTAAATTAATATGTTATTTATTTACAAAAATAACATTTTATGTTTGCTGTTCTAAATTTAAATTAATAAAAATGCACCTAATCACTTCCATGATTGAAGAAACATTATTTAATTTGACATTACTGTCTATGGACCATAAACTATGTAAAACTTTTGATTACATGATATAAAAATCAAAAAGTTTATTGCTTCAAGTGTAAATACTTTTACCATATAAAGACTAAATCATATACATGAATAAACATTTATTTTATAACGTCTTGCGTGCGATTATAACTACGATAGAATGACAGCCTGTTAAGCTAATTGCGCAGACGCTGTGAGAATGTTATTAATAAATGAATACCTTCGAACAACCACATGATATAGTATTTGTATACGAGTAAAAAGGAATCCTCTTACCCTTACGACTACTTTAGATTTGCTCATATATAAACATTTGAGTCGTAAGGGTAAGAGGATTCCTTTTTACTCTTATACAAATACTATATCATGTGGTTGTTCGAAGGTATTCATTTATTAATAACATTCTCACAGCGTCTGCGCAATTAGCTTAACAGGCTGTCATTCTATCATATAAAGACTAGAAAATAAATTTTATGAAATAATTGTACTGCAATAAATATACAAATCTTTATTGAGAACTGTGTTATATTTTATACCAAGCCTCACATTCAACATATATAGCATATGTTATAGTTCACTTTTTGTTGGTAAACATTTATTAGAATCGAATATATATTGTTTATTGAACTATAAGAGCACAGTAACTTTTCAACACGCATTTATATATAATATGACACAAAAGCTTTTTATATGTATGCATAAACAAAATTTTAAATAATTAATAAAAACATTGAGGGAGATAGATTTGCATATATTTTACTGAGCATGTGTTCACCCATGCATTCACTGAAGCGAAAAGAATAAGATGAAAAAAATACTACCAATTTTTATTTTAAAATAGTCAAGTAGGCGATTTCTTATCGAGCGTTGGTGGACTAGAGGTTGCCATAACTGCCTTTCAAGCAGGTGGCCCTAGTTCGCTTCCCGGTCAACGCATTTGACATATGGGAGAAAAAAAAGCAGTAAGCGATTTATATTTTTTTTGTAACAACTTTTTTCTCTTATTAGAAACTTAACAGATTAGTGTATCCAGAAATTACAATTTCTTTTTTTTTAAAGTCAATATTATCTATAAGTAAGAATTAAAATTTTATAAAACTTCTAACATTAATCCTAGAAAATAATTTATTATAAGAAATACTACACAACAAATTCGGGAAGAGTAATAAAGGAAGATTAAAATGTATGTACATTCAACATAAACTGAATAAATTTTATTAATATATATATAATCGTGTACAGCACTCAAGAGAGAGAGAGAGGGAGGGAGAGAGAGGGAGAGAGAGGGAAAGAGAGGAGAGAGAGGGAGAGAGAGAGGGAGGGGGAGAGAGAGAGGGGGAGAGAGAGAGAGAGGAGAAAGAGAGAGAGAGGGAGAGAGAGAGAGAGAGAGAGAGAGGGAGAGAGAGATAAAGAGAGAGAGAGAGAGATAAAGAGAGAGAGAGAAGGACGCTCGAATATATTTATATTTTTGTTTGTTTACATTTTTTTTTTTAATATCGTGTAATTGAAGTTGCATAATTAGATACAATATAGTTTATGAATCTATTGTAATTAGTTAATCAATTCACAATTGTTACCAACATTAGGAAAAAACAAAGTATAATTTTATCAGAATAGAAGTCTAAATGATGCAGAAAGAAACAAGATTCTTTATTCTCAGTTAAATTCTTTTATGACTTTTGCCATGGACTCCAAAAATTCAAGGCTGTAAATGAATACGCATGAATTATGTAATGAATGACAGTAATCAACTATTTTAACACTATTAATAAATTTTTATGCATCACGTCACATTTTACAATCTCATCTGCAAAAACGAAGATTCAAGAGATCATAATTTCTTTAAGATCTTCAAACTGCATTCTTAAGACAAAGGTAAGATAATAATCTTTATTCCAATACTTTTATTTTTGATCTTTACATGTGAATTCAGTCCATTTTAAAAATTGAACATGATCATTGAGTACAGATGAAATAGGAAACAGTAAAGTAAAAAGCACAAGAATAAAATCAAAGAAGTAGGAAGAGATCAAATTAACAAAAAAAAAAAATTACAATCTAAGAACACAATGTTAAAACACATTCAACTATTTTAATTTGAATCTAAATCTTTTATGACAATAAATAAATATCAATATAATAACGATAAGATCACAGTCAGGTATTACAGGAATGTATGCAGTCTAAATAGGTCTCTGCATTAATGGGTCAATATCCATGCTGCTTCTTTTACTTTTTCATCCACTTTCTGAATGAGATAAAGTCCAAGGATATCCAGTCTTATTTTGTCCATTCTTTGGTCACATTTGTGCCTCTCCAGCAATATAAGTGAGATAAACATTTGACAAGCAGGTTTATTAAATTCTTTTTATTTTTATCTGATACAATTGTTTCCTCATAATGTACAGAATTGGAAAACCTTTTGGGTCTCAATGATAAAAGTTTGATCATAATTTATTTGGCTTAGAAAAATGATACATTTGAAAAGTTTAACACAGCATTGATTGAAAATGGAGCTGAGTTTTTTTATTCTTTTACTGCCAACTTACTGTGATTGATTAATAGAATGCAGCCTAAACTAGTAGATATTACATAAGAGAAAGTTATTAATTCAGCTCTAAAATCAGAAAAAATCTACTTTGAGAATTATTTTCGGCATTCAGTTCACCAGACAATTCTTCTATTACGATAATGCTAGATAAAGAAATGAAGTCATCTACAGTCAACTTTATGAGTTCTCTTGAGGCATTAGAAGCTAAACGCATTGTAGCTGAAAAAAGAAATGAAGTACATAGAAACAAATTAAAATCAAAATATTGCAAAAAAAAAAAAAAGAAGCATAAAGAAAAACACAAAGAAGAACATCATCATACAAAATTTCATAGTAGAAGCAGAAGTCAACTTAGATGTGATTCTCATATCAGAAAACAAAGACACAGTCCAAAAAGAAAGCATATAAAAAAGAAAAAGAATAAGAATGAAAAAAGTATTTGAATATTAAAAATTGCCACTACAGCCTGCTGATGGACATATGAATGTTATAAGCATCATGCAGTTTACTTGTTTTGTTCAACTGCATGATTTAAAAAAGTGATGAGAGGGATTTGTTCATATTTCATAGTTGCATTGAGAAAAACATATACCACAAATGTATCAGATATGATATCCAGAAGTCAAATCATAAAGGTCAATGTTTTGGTGTTTAACAGACATAAAAAAAAAAAAATCAATAAAAGATGTTGATAAAGAAACTAGTGAAAATTTAAATCCAAATATGAATCATTCATTAGTTGGAGGAGATGTTTTAGAATCCAGAAATCCTGATCCAATCAAACAGTTTATTTTAGTGGGTGTTTTCACTGGAAAAAAAATCTCAACTCTTAAAAGTTTTTATTTGGAAAACTATTCATTTAAAAACAAATCAACAAACCAAATTTATTTTAATTTAAATATAGATTATCTTATTAAAATATATTTTTCACTCACCTTTCGGTTATTATTGTTTGATTTACTGTTAAACATGTTAAAAATTATAACACTACTTTATAAATTCTTTTGCTTTCTCAAAATTTAAAATTATAGAGTTAATAAATTACATATTAAAAATAAAGTTCTTCGCAAAAAGAAATTCAGTTATCTGCAGCTTCTGGCGTACTTTTAAATATTCCCAGTAATTCTTTTTTTTTTTTTTTGTATAAATCATATCGTTTCAGAATTAGCCTCTCTCCTCCCGCGCCAATCTCTGGATCTGTTTCCAATGTGCAGTTAATTTTTTTGATCAACGAAAATATAATATTAGCTAATGATAAATCAGTTCTGTCCAATATTTAAGCAAATTCATCTGGTTTTGGTCCTTATCTGTCATGCCATTTTTTTCATGCCCCCCCCCCCAATAAACAAACAAACAAATATTTGAATTAGAATATAAATCCTCATTCTATTATAATGGAAAACAAAACCCAAAACAATTATTATCTGTTTAGTTTCTTATTAACTAAGCTTTAATTATTATTCCTAATCTTTTAATTATATATTTTCAGATTTAATATATATAATAATTTACAATGCTAAATATTTATATGTAATTTTTCAAGATTAATTCATTGCAACTGTTTAAATATAATTGAATAGCCCTCTTTGAAATTTAAAATTGTATTGCCATTTGCTAATACTAGTGGTCTGTTCAATTATATTTAAATAGTTGCAATGAGTTAATTTCAAAACATTATATATATAAATTCTATTTCAAAAGTGCTAAAAAATTCCTTAATCCATAGGTTATATCCATAAATTTCAGATGTTTGAGAGTTGACAAGTAAGTAAAAAACAAAACAATCTTTAAATATCACATTATTAGAAATAATTGTGATGAAGGTTTGAATAGATTTATATCTTTATCTTCCTAGTACAGACTATTCAAATAATCTTATCAGCAATAATGAATGGCTAGATAAATTGGTTATGTGCCACATATTTAAAAAAAAGTATGTTTGTTTGAACAAATTCTACAACATAGAGATTAAGTGAAATCTGCAAGATATAATATGCTACAAAAATATATATAACAGTTATTCAATAGTATAAAAGTTTCAAGATTATCTCTTTTTATCATAAATATATTTTACACCAACATCCTTCTTTCATCAGGTGAGGTTGAGGCTGGATTTCCACATGTATTTTGATAATTCAACACTTATACACATATACCTATTATAAATACAATTTTGTAAATTTAAGGGTTAAAACTATTAGCAACATATGCTCTGTTTATATAAGCTGAAAACATTTTTACTAACAGTATAACTTTATGATATAGTAATTCATATTTACAGAGTATATCTATATTTTATAATTAGAGGGTTTGAAATACAGTGTATTTAATCAATTTTATTTTTATAGTTTTGGTATATCTTACCTTTTCTTTGCACTATGTTAGATTATCATCCATTTGCCCTTTATGCGTTACAATGCTGTTCTCCCCATTATAAATGTAGTATAAGAGGAGTCTTGTGCTAAAAAAATGATCTCTGCTTGATTACACATTTCCACAGCACTAAAGTTAATTAAAATGCATATTTTTCTTATAGAGTGATATTTGCTATTTCATAAGATAACATAAAATGTATTGAAATGGTCAACTACTTGGATTTTTTAAAGACACCAGTGTGTTATATATAAAATTTGAATAGTCATGATACTAACAAAATGCAAAGTAGAAGTCAGGACTAACGAAATTGTAAAAATTAGATTGCCTTAATTACATTCTAATTCAAAATTGCTAATTAATACATAGATGCATGCACACACAGATATAATATTTATTAATGTATCTAATTTTATTTAAATTAATATTTAGAATTATTTGCAATAAAAAATCCAAATATTTCATTGTTAACAGGAGTTTAAATAGCATTTAAGCAAACTTTGAATAAAACATGGCTCAATGTATATGTAAACAAAGAGAGTAACTCACCCTCTTTCCCAGGCTATGACTTAAAAGCTTACATTGTCCAAATTTAGGGTGATTTATTTCCTTTTGTTTTTAAGCACTGAAAGTATAGTAAACTGCAACAAATCATAAAGAGCTAATAAAATAATGAAATGGGTTATTTATCAGATCATATGATATCATTATCTTTTCCTATTGCATTGCCAAATCCATATAATATTAATACCATCTATGTTGTTTATTACTTTTACAATGCCTTTTTTTTAAACAATAATATTTAAGCTTAGCATTAAACTGTTGCACATGTGCTTTGGATTTTAAATATAAAATGAATGAATCACTAACACTTCAACCACATGATAAAGTCTTTGGAAAAGATAGAATGGCCATCTATCTTTACGGACCCAAACGATTTTGTATGGGCGAATCTTGGGAGTGTTTGAAAATTGAGAAAGCATGAGATATTAAATAATCACTTTTTAAATTACTTTTACACGCTTGCATGAATGATGCTGGTAAAATTTATTAGAATTTACGATACATCATTCTTATTTGAAATTAAATGGTATATGAAATAAGTCAATTAATTTTTATATAGTGCGATGTTTTTTATAAACAATAATATTTAAACAGCATTAAACTGTTGCACATGCACTTTGGATTTTAAATATAAAATGAATGAATACTAACACTTCAACCACATGATAAAGTCTTTGGAAAAGATAGAATGGCCATCTATCTTTTCGGAACCCAAACGATTTTTGTATGGGCGAATCTTAAGTGTTTGAAATGGCCATTTTTATCTTTTCCAAAGACTTTATCATGTGGTTGAAGTGTTAGTATTCATTCATTTTATATTTAAAATCCAAAGTGCATGTGCAACAGTTTAATGCTGTTTAAATATTATTTGTTTATAAAAAAACATTGAGCTATGTAAAGTCATTGACTTACTTAAATGCCTTTTTTATAACTTAACAAGGTAGTTTCCGAATTGCCTCAACAATCTTCTTCAGAACTACAACAAACATAATACAAATACATGAATATAAATGAACGTATAAGTTTACATTTTATATATATACATCTTATGATATTCAAAAATTGAAATAATGTTATTACTATACTAAATCATATTCTGCAAAAAATATTAATTAGTTATTTGCTCAAGAAGTTAAGTGACATTTTGTGAATCAATGCAATAGGCTGAAATTGCATCCATTCCTACTATTGCAGTGCATTACTCAGAATCCCTGTCTGTATACATATTAAATGTTTTAAAATCCTAAGTATTTAGCATTTTTGTCTGTAGTAATTATATTAACCAAACTATCACACAAGTTTGCATTTCATTAACATTAAATAAAATTGCCAAAGTCAGAAATAAAAAGAGTAAACATTATTTTCAATAAATTAATTTATTATAAAAAATATCTAATCAAAATGTATAAAAAAAAATCTATTAACTAAACATTGCATGTAAAAGGACTGTATTAAAAAAAATCTTATTTATACATCTGTATTTTACAAAGTAACATAAAAAATTTGATATGCATTATACAAAATTATCATTAATCTAAAGTTGTAAGTTAACATTTGTAAATTTTGCACATGTAGTTATAAGCGAGAAATTCTTATGTCATATTGTATAAGTAAATTTTAAAAGTGGCTTTTTACAATTTGTAATGATTTATAATGCAAAACTATTCATATATATATATATAAATAAACAACAGTCAATTATAGCTATAATTAAGTAAAATCAATAAGTAATGTTTGGAAAATAAAAACAATCACAAAGTCATCTATCAATAGATTATACAAACAATGCCATATGTGACAAAAATATTAATAAATATTTATTATTTTAGTTTAGTCTTTAACAAATCTCATGAATAAATTTTAAAATTAAAATTTTAGTGAAATAACGTAACTTTCAAGTATATTTTTCTCCACTATAAATTACATGATCACTATCTCATACTAGCACAATAATTGTTATTAAACAATTCAAAACAAGAACACTCTCCATATAGTAGTGCCATCTTGTGCTAACAAAAATACAAGATTGAACTTCTATATGGAGAGTGTTTGAATGTTGGAAAAAAATACCCTATTTTTCAAACTATATGTTTTAACATGTGACATTATGTGATAAGGTGATAATGTATTATGGATTGATTTCTGAGACAAAGTCAAAGTTTTTATGTTTAGACCATATTTTTAGAAACCATATAGTTATTTATACCAAAGTTCTTCTACTTATAAATAGTCTGCTCTATTTAGTCTTTAATTCTAAGTCATGTGTCTAAGGAAAGATTAAATCAGATATGGTAAACCATTAGATTTTCATTATGTTAATTAAGTAAACTAGAGACTAGGAACATGAACTGTACTTATCACTCTGGATTGAAAAATATTTAGTTGGTACTAATCATTTTTTATATTCAAGTGAAAATATACAGATTCTCTTTTCAATAGAATTCATCCAAGAATTAAATACTATTTTATATAACCAATATTTATTTTTTGATTTATTAAATTTAAAAACAATCTCAGCTGCAAACAGAAATTCGAGATAAACGCGTATTAGAAATAAAGACAACAGTCTGAAAGCCAATTAAACTGTATTGTGGATTCAAACATGTATTATTTGTTTACCAGGATATTTGAAATAATCATATTAACAAGAAATTTGGCCAATAGTTGAGAGTAATCAGGCTGAGTTTAGGCCAGGGAAAAGCTGATGTGCAAAAGTTTTATTATTAAGAACTTCTACTGAAAAGCTTTCAAAATAAGCTAAAAACATGTGCTACCTTTATTGATCAACTTATGATCTGATCAGAAAATGATCTTATAAAAGTTTTAAAACTCATAATTCATGAAAATCATAAATTTTAAATAAAATGATCTCCAGTAAAAGAAATTTAAGTGGCATTAAAATCATAATCATTGTAAATACAACATTTTATTATAGGTCCTAAGTTTTATCATCATTTTTATTAAATACAGCCATAAGTGGGTTATTTATGTTGATGCCATTGCATTGACTTCCTAAAAGTGATTCTGTCCAGAAATATAAAATCTCCCAATATGGATATTAAAAGTTTGAAAATATTTTTTTAAATGTTGGTCTTAGTCTAACCCGACAAAGACAATAAGCATAATTTTCATCTAACTTAACCCGGAAACACAATAAACTGAAATACTATCTTACATTATGCTATTTAAAAGTAACTTATTTTTTTCATTTACATAAGGTTAGATATAAAATAATTTCTAAAGCAATTTCTTTGAAAAGCTAGCTGGAATACTTGAGACTATGATGCAAGTATTTCATAGACTACTGCTTAGAATAGAATATTCTATTGACAAATACTATGACCTATTTCAAGAAAATGATGCTGATACTATATTTTTAAATAATCACTTAAATATTACATTGAGAAATGTTAATAGCACCCGACATTCTATATTTTCAGATATTCCTCCTATCAGATATCAGAAGCTGTTAAGTCAATCAGACTTTGTATTTAATTCAAAGATATTCCTTCCATTAAGGACACATCTCAAATCCACCCTTTTTTAGTAGCGTCACTTGGAATTTACAAACAAACATTACATGAATAAAAGTAGATTTCTCATTGGATTTCAAACAATAGATTTGCTTTATTTAAATTCAACAATGAAAATAATTGAGTAGTCTTTGTTTTTTAGATATTTAAAGATCTCTCATTAATAAATTAGGACAACCATGTGATCATTGCTTTATCTGCTTCATAAATTAAATGTTAAAAGACACTAATTTATTGTGGGGAAAAACATAATTAATGATTGTTGAATTTACAGCTACTGTAACAGAATTCAAGAACTAAATGAAACTGCTAGTAGAATCTATAGATTCCATTATAATATTTTATTATTGATTTAAACTGTTTTAAAAAGCTCACTATGCTAAATAAATAAAAATATAAAACAAATTAAATATTCACTATGAAAACAAAGGTTCCATGAATATCTAATAGAAGAATAAAAGAAAGAATGGCATACCAGCAAATAAATGTCATTAATGAAGGTTTAAATGATTTTTGACTTTTATTTACTTTCCATCTAAAAGTAATCCTATTTTTCATCATCATCACTGGCAGTCATCTTAAATAATATGTCATTCAGTCTGAGATAAAAAAAATAAAGCAAAACCATACCCCAAAATGAGTTTGTGATGATAATGCACACTAGTCATTAAAACACAAATAGATCCTCCATATATAATATATATATAATATATCTACTATTCTTTCTTGAAACAGTTCACCACTGTTGTATGTATATATTGGATTATTTCCACCATCTAATATTAAGTATTGAATGTGTTTAGAAAAAAAATAATTTTATTTAAATTTCCCAATTACATTCAACAGTTAGTAATAGCACAGAGGTTAATATATGCACACTGTTTTGTTTAGTTTTGGTCTCCTCTTTTTTTCAAAGTGTTATTACTGACTAGTGACAGTATTAGCATGAGAATTAATCCTGGACACAGATTCTTGAATATTGAATTTTAAGATAATGCCTAACTAACAAGTCATTCTGCCAAAGGCAAAAGTCAGTAGAAAAGAACCATAAAAACAAATTAGTATTGTAGTGTATTCATACATTCCAAAATAGCAAAGACAAATTAAGGAAAATCTGCAATCAGTATTAAATCAGAACAGCTTTCAGAGTCATACCACACTATTTAGAAATTCTAATGTCTACACAGCTTAAACATGAAATGCTGAAAAGCAAAACTACATGTATGAAATACCATGAATGTGGAAGAATAAGATTAGTTACCCCATTAAGAAGTGATTGCAAGAGCACAAGCTGATAGTAATTAACAAAAAAAATATGTATCTAAGATAGCCAACCATGTATGTGCACCAATGAATACATGTTCCTGTTAGCCAAAATATAAAAGTAGTGGATAGAGAGGAAAAGGCACAAAAAAAAAAAATCAACAAAGCTGCTCAAATGACAATGGAGAATAATCCCATAAGTCAACCTAATGTGACTACATATAATATATAGAAACCATTAATCAACTTTTGCTTTTAGGAAAAAGTGGAGAAATCAGGGATCTCATAAATAAATATATGAAATTTCTATTGATTATTGCATTTAACAGGGGAGGCTCAATTGGTTAGAGCAGTACCTTAAAATTCAATAATCAATGATCTAACGTCAGAGTTAGATTCCACAGCATGTCACTGGTCAAGAGAACAATACCACTCAAGAAACATGGTGCATATACTAATTTGTGTGCTATTACTAAAAAAGTTGAATGTAAGTGAAAAAATTAAATAAAGTTAAATATTTCTTAAGACATTCAATACT
>JAQFVV010008524.1:0-28783 GCA_028023455.1 Epiperipatus broadwayi | reverse complement strand
TATGGTTTGAAGTTCACCATATGTACAGACCATCATCCATTATTGGGTATATTGGGAAAAAAACTCCTGACTATAGCAGCCAAAGAATTTTACGATGGATAAACATTCTTGCAGCCTATGACTATAATTTAATGTATAAACTGGGAAACCAAATACCACATGCTGATGCTTTATCACACCTATCATTAAAAGCTAATAGGCCACATGAATTTGTGGAGGTAAATCTACTAGAAGTAGTCAAATTGAATGATACCTTGAATAGTACCAAGGTAGATGAATGGGCACTTAGAGACCCTGGCTGTCACAAGCTGAAAACATGGATCAAAAAAGGATGGCCTAACTGCCACCCAATCTGGAATGCTCAGCAGTATCTGTCAATCTGTAATGATTGCATCACTAGATCAGATAGAGGGTTCATACCTATGGAGGGACACTCACAGGTATTAAAATTACTTCATGCTGGACACCCTGGGATAGTAAGGATGAAGGCCCTATCTCAATCATATGTGTGGTGGCTGCATATTGACCAAGAGATTGAAAAAATTGTGAAGCAATACCATAATTGCTAAAGTACGGCCAACTTGCCAAATAAAGCATTTAGTTCTTGGTCTGAACCTAACCCTGGGGACATGTTCACATTGACCACATAGGCCCTACAAATGGACACTTGGTTTTAACAGTTGTGGACTCTTACAGCAATTGGATTGAATACTGTTTAATCAAATCAGTTAATGCCACTTTTACCATAAAGGCTCTCCAAGAAATTTTTGCCACACATGGATATCCAGATTTGCTAGTATTGAATAATGGGACGGATTTCACATCTACAAATTTTGAAAATTACCTATCTGAAAGGGGGATCCAACACATCCTGACACCTGCCTATCATCCTGCCTCAAATGGATTACCCAAAAAGGCAGTCCAAAGTTTAAAAAAGGGATTGAAGAAAGCTACACAAAAATGGATGAAGTGTTAACATATATCATGTTTTTCCAACACTTCTACTTCTATCAAATAATGAGAAATCACCTGCTAACTTAGTATTTAGCAGGACTTACTATACACATATGTCAAAGATTATGTCTCAGGAGAAAAGGACTGAATGGTGTCCAGAGATCTACCTGGACACTCATAAACATTTACCAAAGTGTAGAAGGGATGATCTAGTATTGGTGTGGGATATTATAAAAAAAATATCTAGTGTCTAAAGTTATTTATAATATATGATTGGAAAATGGTCCTTCTGTGTAGAGACACATAAAACACATAAGGAGGTCAGCAGTTATACCATTACATGATAACAGTACTCTTATTAAAACTGATCACTAGTGGGAATCTTTAACAAAGAAAGACAGGGAAATGCTACCATGAATTCCACAGGAAAAGAATCTTCTTGTTGAACCAGAGACATTAAGTATGATACAAAAAAGAACAGACTCCACTAACTCTGCACACAATCAAACAGACCAAAAAAGTGAGAGACCTCCTGTTCTCAGAAAATCACAAGAATGCAGATTACCAATCAGACTAAAAGACTATGTTCTAGAGTGAGAGGAGGTGTGCTAAATGGACTGATTAACTCTAGAAATAATGAGAAGAGAGAGTGGTGAGCGTAGAAGCATTGATGAAAAGAGTAAAATAAAAAAAGAGAACATTTTTCTCTTGATTTTGCTCTTGATTAGCATACTCCCCAATGAGTGGGAATGTTAATGATGTAATCTTAAAAGTAGAACAAATAAAGGAGTTAGCAACCTGTATGAAACAGTTGTAATCTAAGGACTGCTAAAATATAATGAACTGTATCAATACGAGGTAATAGAAAGGGATTACATTAGTTTTAGTTCCATCATAAATAATCAAACTGATGTATCATTGAATAACTGATAACACAATTGTAATGTTAATAATCCATGATTTTTTGTATCATAATTTTATATTATAAATGTTTTTTGTTTACTATAATAATAAAATAACTAAGTTATAAACCTTTATGAGTCCAACTTTATTTATGCAATTTCAGCTGAGTTTTAACTCCCTGAAAACACTGCACAACCAAAGACTTGGTTAGCCATCTTAGAAAATGATTGTCCAACATTGATCAAAGTCAAAAAAAACTTTTAAAATAATTATCTTCTGTTCTCAATAAATTAAAAAAGAAATAACTTATAAGAGATGATTGTCATCAGTACTGGGTTTAACTAAAATATAAACACAGTAATATATTTTTTGCAATATTTTTTTGTATCTATAGATAGACTGAATCATAATAACAGGTATCGATTATTATTAAAACATCACATGATCATCATTCTTTAGGATTACACAATCTGATTTTCACAAAGGCAAAAATCTCCTTACAGTATCATCACTCTGTGCAAACCAGAGTAATCAATGGATGCAGGAAGGTTCTTGCATAAAATCCCTATCTAGTTCAGTTCTATCCAACTATTCAAGCTAATGAGCTTAGCTTGAAAACAGTATTATATTTTCATTTTGGACACAAAGCTTTATAGTTAGCTAAAAAAGTAAAAAGTAGCTGCTGGAGGGTTGCATTAGATCCTAAGATCTAGATGCAGTGCTCTCAGATACAAGGCTCCTTACTCATGAAAGCCACAAGCTAGAAACTAGTCTGGGGGTATTGGATGAGTAGGCACAAGATAGGGATTTTATGCACAAACCTTCCTGCATCCATTGATTAATAGGGTTTGCACTGAGTGGTGATACTGTATGGAGGGGTTTGCCTCTGTGAAAATCGATTATTATTCTTAATTTTTTTAATAACATTGTATAACTTATAATACACATGCATATTTTTATATAAAAAAAAATACGCATGCATATTTTTATCAAAAAAAAAAGAGAAAAATAATATTTAATGAAAACTGTTAGCATTTATTTATATTAAAATGAAGACTTTTTTTTACTATTATTAGAATTTCTTTTTTTATTGTTAGTAATGAACTATCTTTCCTAGGTTGCAGGAATAATACTCATTTACCTAATGAAGCAGTCTCAGTGACTCCTCATTCAAAATAATTCATCAATTGAAAAATATGTTTTAAGAGTGAACTTATTAGTAACGTTATTTAATTTTTTTTATGAAAACAAGAACAATATACCTATATATGTAAACCAAGAAAGAGTTATATTGTTATTTTTAATATATACTTTTGATTTAAAGGAACACTCATAGATATATTGTAAATTTGAAGAGCATTTTACTTATTCATATTTTTTTAATTGAAAAGTTAATGTAGAACTCCCATCAAAATAGACTTTCGATTTTTTTAAATACTTGAAAAGTAATAGGTTATTTTTCTGATTATGTGCTACTTAAGCATATAACAGATAATCTTCATTCTAAACATTTATACAATTGATATAAATATCTGAATGAAAAATGTTATTGAGAAACTTAAGTAAAAAATACCCATTATTGTTTTATTTTTATTTATTGTTGCCGGTCTCTGTTATATCACAAATAAAAGATGAATCAATTATTTTATTCAAAGATTCACTTCATTTGATTTTTTAAATTTTATTTCACAACTACCCACTAATCTGCACTTGTGGGTTATGTCACTGCATTTAATTTTATTGATTTAATTACTTTATCATGATTATCCAATACAGAGAATTAACACATTAAGAATAAATTCTTATATCTATTTATTTCTTTAGTACATTTCAAATTCCATAAAACGTGTCCTTAGTTTCTGGATTATATATTTAACAAATGATCTCAAATGTTATTAATATGTCTTAATGTTAAAATTTAAAAATTGAAGATGTGAATTACAGAAGAGAAAGAAAAAGAGGAGGAGGGGTTGGGGTAGTAGTAGTAGTAGTAGTAGTAGTAGTAGTAGTAGTAGTAGTAGTAGTAGTAGTAGTAGTAGTAGTAGTAGTAGTAGTAGTAGTAATAATAGTAATAGTAATAATAATAATAATAATAATAATAATAATAATAATAATAATAATAATAATAATAATAATAATAATAATAATAATAATAATAATAATAATAATAATAATAATAATAATAATAATAATAATAAATAATAATAATAATAATAATAAATAATAATAATAATAATAATAATAATAATAATAATATTAATAATAATAATATATAATAGTTGTCTCGTTTTGAGCATTCAATGTTATATAGTTGATAAAGACTACAAAATGTATAGTCAGGAAGTAAATTTTACTGTATTTTCTATATATATATATTGATTTGTATATTACATATATATATGAATTTCTGCATTTAAGTGTAACAATAACTTTTTCCTTATTATGAAAATAAAATCTATAATCACTATTTATGTAATTTGTATAGGTGGTGTAAATAAAGAGATGGAATTTTTAGAAAGTGATGGACTAATAGAAAGTTACATCTTAATTTATTCTTTTACTTTATTTTTCTTCTTATTAAAACCAAATAGCATAAATGTATTTTGGAAGTACTTATTTCTCATGAAAATTTCAGTATTTTTCTTAAGAATATATCTATTTTTTTGTTTGTAATATATATACATAAAGTTTGTACCAAGTTTTCTGCCTGAAAAGCTGATTACTGTATATAAGAAATAGGATACTGGAATGAAGCTATAATTTTTATTCATTGATCATTGTCAAAAACAGGTTGTTTGCTACATTTTAAAAAAAATGTAATCTATCTAATTTAAGGCTACAACATTCATTAATGTAGTGTTTTACTTCATTAAAATTAAAATATATAAATAAATGCTGTTTAAAATGCCAAAGAAGTTTTCTAAATAATTGGCTTTTATAATAATAATTCTAATTCAGTATGTAATTTATTTATATTGAATGTTTCTTATATATGTAAATAACAGGATTTGAACTCAGGATTTTTTAGTCTATTCATCCTCCACTCTATCTCAAGCAACCAATACACATGTCCATACATATGCGAAAAACCTACATGATCCCAATATATGAATTTTATGCAGAACCAGCACTCATCAGTTATGCCAGTTCATAATCTCCCACACATATATGTAATCAATGCTAAGTTTATATTAAGATAGCAATTCCTCAATATTTAGTGGACAGTCTTCAAGCATCACCTGTCCAACTATTCATTTCATTGAAAAACTGATAATGGAATGCTCAAAGCCCTTCTTGGATTTAATATTATAGTCATACCCATGTAGATATTACATCAATCTAACCCTTCATATTGTCAGACATTATATATCCATATAATGATGATGGGTGATGATCATGATAATAATGATGATGATAATAATAATAATAATAATAATAATAATAATAATAATAATAATAATAATAATAATAATAATAATAATAATAATAATAATAATAATAATAATAATAATAATAATAATAATAATCACATGGTTAATTTCTTTGGAGGTTGTGTGATATTTGAGCATCTAAGCAGAAAATTGGTACAAGAATTTTAGTCATTAACTGAATTAAGATTTTTGGTTTTATTCATCTGAGGATGAATATGGAAACTTTAGTTCAGATTCCATTCTACCACTGCTTTAAAATTCATTGCTTAACAAAGAAGATAAGTAAATAAAAAATAAAAGTAAATACTTACTTTGTTACTATCTGAATGGCTATACGCCTCAATCTGCACATGCTATGTAGAAGGCAAACTGTATTATTTTCCTTTAAATTCCTCTGATATGATATTACCAAATTCATAAAAGTTTTTAATAAATCATTATTATCATTTTCTCGTTTTCTCCGTCCTGTTACAAAACCCACTCCAGCATTAATTGGTAAATCACTTATTTGTGTGATTTTTTGTTGTGGTGGATATAAATTTGAAGGTGGTTGTGATTGTTGGGGATTATTTCTAAAAGCTGCAAACAATGGTCTCAAAACCCCTAAAATATCAACAATAAATTGTAGAAATATACGTCCAGTTGCTAATATTTGGCTATTATCTGCTGCAGTAGCAGGAGCTGCAGCTGTTCCTGAGGGAGTTCCTGAAGTTGGACTTGCACTTGGAGTTCCTGAAGATGGACTTGCACCAGGAGTTCCTGCAAGTGGATTTAAAGGAAGACCCCCTGCTGCTCCGGTTAAACCCCCTGCTGCTCCGGTTAAACCCCCTGTTGCTCCAGTTAAACCTCCTGCTAAATTCGCTAAAGGACCCACAAGTCTGCTTTGCCTAATTAAATATGAGTAGTTAAATAGGCTCATCCAAATTATAAAAAAAATGATTCTTTTGAAAAACATGTTAATCAATCTAAAAAAAAAAGTAATGCAAAAATTATATATATATATATATATTGAAAAGTTATAAGTATATTATATATAAAATCAAGTTTAATCAAAATTAAATAAATCTTTTATTTCTTATACAAAGTGATGTAAAAACCAATATATATTTTTTTCAGGAAATATTTTTATAAATTTATATATTATTTCGATTTTCATTGATGTATTAAAGTAAATATATAAATATTTTAAAAAGCAATTATTTTACATATTGTTAATACCAAATTAAAGTTTTAACGATCCATAAAAGAGGCAACGTTTAATACATATTAAAGTATTAAAGAGAATATGACTTCATTTTAAAATAGCATTTAAATATAGTGTTATATTTCAAATTTTTGAATTTTTTGATATATGTTTTATAATGACGATATTATTGCAACAAAAAATTTTAAAACAAAGTTTTTTATTTGAGCTTCAAAAATTGAAGACAAATTTTCAAATGATTTGGACAACAGTTAGTATTATGAAAAAATATTATTTAATTTGATATTATATATATATAACCTAAATTAAATATCATTATGGATGAACTAAAATGTAAACAAATGATTGTGGAGAAGTATCCATCTAATTATCTAGAAAAATATTTTGTCAAGCATTGGTAGCCGAGAGGTCAGTGCAACAGCCTTGCAAGCAAGCAGTTGCTTGCAGACAGTTGTCGCGGGTTCGTTTCCCGGACGATGCTTTGACACATATATATATATGAAAAACAAAAAACAAGTTAAAAACTTGCTAACGCTTGTATTTATGTCAACAGATGGCGTTCTACCAAAAACACCGTCATCTGTTGATATATATATATATAGCAATGATGTTGCTAGGTAACCATCAACTGAAATTGAAAATCTTAAGCTAAATTACCTGCTCTTGTAGTTATCAATAGCCTTTTGGGGCAAGAATAAAAGAGAAATTCCTAAGCTTTGACAAAGATTTGTTGTATACTAGAATAAGTGGTTTAGCTTAGGACGAATTTCATTTGATGATAAGTTAGCAACATTATTGCTAATTCCCATGTTCGTTTGTGTACATACACACACACATGGTTTATAATACAACTTTAAAACAACACCCAATAAAACTTAACTTTATTTTATCTCTTGAATAGCTAAATACACTTCCATAGCTTATAAATTAAGAATTTCCTCCTAATAGTGATCGCATCAAATAAATCATACTTATTTGCAATGCGCAATTATTTTTACATTTTTGACACATTGATTAATAATGCTTTTTGAAAGAATAACACGAGACAGTTCTTTGAAAAAATATGGTAATCAAAGAAAGTAGATTATAGACTTTGATACTTAATCATCCAAAACACATTCTTAATAAATGCACCAATAAGATCAATATAAGTTTGTTGTTTTAATTTTATTAAGAGAGTAGAGACTTTTTTTCTGTGTTGAATAGTATTGATTAAAAGCAAGTCACTTATCAACTATTAACTTATGTTTTTTTTTAATGTGTCATAGCATCGGCCGGGAAGCGCACCCGCTAAGACGGAACAACTGCTTGTAAGGTGGCTGTGCTGACCTCTCGACCACTAACGCTTGACAACTAACTTATGTTTTTTGTCTTATTTTTTACATTTTAAAAATAATAATATAGTTGATGGAATGGAGTTTGTATGATTGTAAAATATTCCAGTATGGAGAAATGTATATATATAAAATTAAATATAAAATGAGTATACTAAATATTCGACATAAATACAAAGAAGAATTGACGAATAAATTCTCAATATTAAATATATATATATATATATAAGATACAGAGTGGATAAAGAAGTATCCAGTATTAAATATAAGATATATTCAAAACAATGGTTAAATTTATATGTATCTCAAATTTAAAAAAGATTTCTTAATTTTTATCACTTGTTTCTTATGAATATTTGTGACTTTGCAACTTTGTAATATCATTATCTATAGACAATATTATTATTATTATTATTATTATTATTATTAATATTATTATTATTATTATTATTATTATTATTATTATTATTATTATTATTATTATTATTATTATTATTGTTGTTGTTGTTGTTATTATTATTATTATTGTTATTATTATTATTATTATTATTACTGCTGCTACCACTGCTACCTCTGCTACCACTACTACCACTACTACTACTACTACTACTATTATTATTATTATTATTATTATTATTATGTTTCAAAAGATAAATTTTATTGAGACTCAAACAGGGTTATATATGTTACATTTGAAAACATGAGGTCTTAAATACAAATTGATTCATGATACTACATATGTAATAAAGGTTTAGAATCTTGATAGGAAAGAAAACATGATTTACAGTAATTGAAAGAAAAAAATTATTACATAACAAGATACATGTCAAATTAGATTTACATAGAATTTTTAAATGTGATATTGAGAAAAATACATAGAAACACATGATAGTATGAATGAAAAAATGTGGAGGAGGGGTTGAAGTTGGTGTTAGATTGACATATGGTCCCATAAAAAATTGAGCTCATTGCTGCTGAGAGTACTATAGTTTTCATATCTAAATCTTATTAATAGTTCATTTGTTACATAATTTCCATGTGAAAAGAAATTGAAAAATAGTAGTCAGTATGAATTGGAAAATAAAAAAATACTCATTTAGCATGAATTGCCTCTTCAGAAAATGGAAAAATACTAATCAGTATGAATTGCATCTTGGGAGAATGGAAAAATACTAATCAGCCTGAATTGCATCTTGGAAAAATGAAAAAATGTAAGTTAGCATGAATTGCATCATGGGAAAATGGAAAAATAATAGTTCAGCATGAATTCCATATTGTAAAAATAGTAATCAGCCAGAATTTAATCTTGGGAAAATGGAAAAATACTAGTTCAGCATGAATTGAATCTTGAGAAAATGGAAAAATCTAGTTAATATAAATTGCATCTTGGGAAAATGGAAAAATACTAGACTGCATGAATTGCATCTTGAGAAAGAGGGAAATTATTAGTTATTATGAATTGCATCTTGGGAAAATGGAAAAATACTAGTTCAGCATGAATTGCATCTTGTGAAAATAGAAAAAAAATACTAATTCAGAATGAATTCATTTTGGGTAAATGGGAAAATACTAATCAGCATGAATTGCATCTTGGGAATATGGAAAAATACTAGTCAGCATAAATTGTATCTTGGGAGAAAATGAAAATAATATTAATTCAGAATAAATTGCATCTTGGGAAAATGAAAGAAGACTAATTAGCATGAATTGCATCTTGGGAAAAATATTAATAAGCAGAAATTAGATCTTGGGAAAATGGAAAAATACTAGTTCAGTATGAATTGCATCTTAGGAAAATGGAAAAATACTACTCAACATGAATTGCATCTTGGTAAAATTGCAAAACTAGTTCAGTATGAATTGCATCATGAGAAAATTGAAAACAAGACAGCATGAATTGCATCTTGGGAAAATGAAAAAATCTAGTTTAGCATGAATTGTAATTTGGAAAATGGAAAAATAATAGTTAGCAAGGATAACATCTTGGATAAAGTAGAAAAATAATATTCAGCATGAATTGCATCTTGTCAGTTTTAGGTTTTTAGTACTTTTAAAGTAAAACATTAACATTTAAAAATTTGATTTTTGTTAAAATTTTGAATGAAAATTATCACAGAACATTGAAAAAAAGATGTGAATTAATTCTGAATTGAACAAAGTGTGTACAGGGAAGTTTTTACTTTTTAGCTTTAGGTTTTTAGTACTTTCTGAATGTAAAACTCTGGAGCTTATTATCTTGTCTCTGAACAAATGAACCATTTGTTACTGAATGTTGTTGTTGTTGTTGTTATTATTATTATTATTATTATTATTATTATTATTATTATTATTATTATTATTATTATTATTATTATTATTATTATTATTATTATTATTACAGTATTATTATTATCATCATCATCATCATCATCATCATTATTATTATCATTATTATTATTATTGTTTCAAAGGGTAAATTTTATTGAGACTCAAAAAGGATTATATAAGTTACATTTGAAAACATTAAGTCTTAAATACAGACTGATTTATGATACTATATATGTTTGGGTTAAATAGCAAGGCATGGATACCATGCCACCTAGTGCATTCCCAAATTATGGATAGGGGAAAGGCCTTCAGATATGAATGTTAGCTGCAAATAAGCAGAGTACTGTAAATAAGCAGTCACTGCCAATGGGGCAACATTCACTATCAGGAAGTGGTGAAAGAAACAGTGGTCTGTGTACTTCTATAATATACAATTCCTATGACAGTGGATGTATGGTGAGTGTTGACCACCATGAAATAGGTCAACACTCCATTGGGTGCTGGATCAGCAACAGTATTCTTCCAAGTCAGCAGAAGATCACTATAGATGACAATGATGAGGAGGAAGCAGTAGTTGGATATTCATTCTATGAGATTTAGCTAGTGCATTAAGTCTATTATGGAGATTATTGCTGGGCAAAGAAGGCAATGGAAAACTACATACAGAAATCATTACATTTGGTGTTGAGACCTTAATTAAGAATGATTTTGGTGTCTTGCCTGACAGGAGTGGACATGAGGCTACTCAGATCGTAAACCTGTGAAATTCTCATAAACATAATTCATTGAGAGAAGATACATTGAGAATTGGAACATAGAATGTTAGATTTTTGAGAAGAGCTAGGAAATTGGGGAATTTGAAAAGACAATTGTGCATAAATAATATTGATGTTATAGGATTAAGCAAAGTGAGATGAGAGGGATGTGGAGAAAATAGTGGAGATGTAAAGTAATTTTATTTGTGTTGGTGATAGGTCAAGCAATAGAGTTGGCATTGGTGTGGGGAGGAAAATTTTTAATAGTATGGCAAAGATTGATTCTATTAACAATAGGTTGATAATGGTGAGAATAAATACAAGTCCTAGAGATTTGGTAATTATACACATTTATATGCCAACTAATAGTCATGATGATATTGAAATTGATGAAATATATGAGAAGGTAGAAGAAAGTATTCAATGTGAGGGAGAAAAGGCATGCATATTGCTATTGGAGAATTGGAATGTTATTGTGAGGAAAGATAGGGAAGGAAAATCTGTTGGAAATTATGGTATTGGAAAAAGAAATGAAAGAGGTAGCTGGTTTGTATAGTTTTGTAAAGAGAATGGGTTTGTCATTGCAAACACTTGTTTTAAAAATTATATTAGAAGATTGTATATATTGAAAGCTCCAGGTGACAGAGAACATTATCAAATTGATTATATATTGATTCAGGATAGATATAAAAATGCTATTAAGGGTTCTCATGTTTTTCTTGGTGCTGATATAGATTTGGATCATAATTTGGTTATGGATAAATTAAAGTTGAGTTTATAAAAGAATTACAAGAGCAAAAAGATATGCAAGATAGGACTTAGATAAATTGAGACAAATGGAAAAAGGAAAATTTGGTTTAATATGTGAAATTGAATTAAAAAGAATTGTTCAGGATGAGAAATATATTAATAGTCCTGATGAGTGTTGGAATAGAATTAAAAAAGAATTCTTGAAAACAGCAAAAAATCAAATAAGTATTATTCATGTAACAAAAGCTAAATGACTTTGGATAACTGAAGGTATGTTGGAAAATATGGAAGTACAGAGAAGATGGAAGAATGTAAATACTGAGGAAGGGCAAAAGGCATATAGGAGATTTAATAATGAACTAAGAAGAAAAACAGATTTAGCAAAAGAAAAATGGTTGGAGCAAGAATTTAAAGTCATAGAAAGGCATCAGCAAGTGAAAAGATATGATCTGGTATATGATAGAATAAGAAATATCGTTTGGGAGAAAAAGATATGGGTAGCAAGTGAGATTGTAGATAAGAATGAAAAGATATTAACTGATAGCAATAATATATTAAAAAGATGGAAAGAATATTTCCAGTGTCTGTATAGTAGAGGAAATAATTTAATTAATTATGAACTTGAAAATAAAAAAGATGTTGAAATAGACAATAAAGGTATGGACATATTTCCAGATGAAATAAGAAAGACAATTGCACAAATGAAGAATGGTAAAGCTGTTGGATTTGATGCAATACCTATGAAATTTTTGAGAGAAATGGGAAAATTTACTATGAAGAAAATAGTTGGACTTTGCAATTTGATATATAATAGTGCAGGTTGACCTGAAGATTTTTAAGAACTATAATAATTCCAATTGTTAAAAAGTAGAAAGCTGCTAGATGTGAAGAGTGTAGAAGGATAAGTTTGTTATCTCATGCTTCTAAAGTTTTATTGAAAATTTTAACCCAAAAAATATATGGGAAGGTAGATTATTATATTGGAGAAGAACAATTTGGTTTTTGGAAAGGGAAAAGCACAAAAGATTCTATTGGTATTGTTAGGATAATTGGGAAAAGATATTTGATAGAGTAGTCTGAAATAAATTTATGTTCATCTTAATAGATAAAGGAGTATTTTGGAAAGAACGAAGATTGATTTGGAATATGTATAATGGTCAAAAGATAATAATTAAATTTCAGGGTAAGGAGATTGATGAAGTGAATATAGAAAGTGGAATTAGGCAATAATGTAATGTGTCACCTAATCATGTTTAATATTTATTTAGAAGACATGCTAAATAATTATTTGGACTGTGGAGGAGCAAATGTTGATGAGAGAGAAATAAAGTGTATAAGATTTGCAGGTGATATGGCTCTTATTGCTGAGGGGGGACAGAGTTTTCAGAATATGTTGAATAAATTAGAAGAAGGATGTATGCCATATGGAATGAAGATTAATATTGAAAAGGTGTTTGTGGATAGGGAGAAATGCAAAAAGACTGCAAATTGGAATTTGTAATAATATGGCACAACACGTGAAGGGATTTAGATATTTGGGTAGTTAGTTGAGTGAGGATGGTAGAAGTAAAGATGAAGTTAAAAGAAGAATATCATTGGCAAAAAAGACATTTGTGAAGAGAAATAAGATATTTTGTGGATCTTTGGAAAGAGAATTAAGAAAGAAATTAATTAAATGTTATGGGTAAAGTGTATTAATATATGGTTGTGAGACTAGGACACTGAGTAATAAAATTAAGAAACAATTGGAAGCCTTTGAGCTGTGGACATAGAGAAAAATGGAGAAAATCAGTTTAATGAGTAAAATAACAAACGAAGAAGTGTTGAAAAGAGTAAATGAGGAAAGAAAATTGATTGAAAATATCAGAAAAAGAGAGGTTAAGAGAAACTGGATTGGCCATATATTAAGAAGAAATTATAGTTTAATGAAAGATGTTTTGGAGGGAATGATGAGTGGAAAGAAGAAGATAGGATGAAAGAGATTGACATTATTGGATGATATGAGATGGGAAGACTTATGTGGAATTGAAGAAATGGGCAAGGAAAATAAGGGAATGGCTGAATGGATAAATTAATGTTGTGACTACTCCCTGGATCTGTTCATTGGACAGAATACTATTGATTGATTACATATGTAATTAAGTTTTATAATCTTAATAGGAAAAAAACATGATTTACAGTAATTGAAAGAAAAAAAAACTATTACATAACAATATACATGTCAAATTACATTTGCATAGAATTTTTAAAAACGATATTGAGAAAAATACATGAGAACATATGATAGTATAAATAAAATAATATGGAGAACGGGTTGAAGTTGGTATTAGATTGACACATGGTCTCATAAATATTGAGCCCATTTTCTGAGAATACTATTGTTTTCATAGGTAAATCTTATTGTTTATTTGTTACATAATTTCCATGTGGAAAAAAAAAGATAAATACTCATTCAGAAGGAATTGCATCTTGGGAGAATGGAAAAATACTAATCAGCATGAATTGCATCTTGAAAAAATGGAGAAATATAAGTTAACAAGAATTGCATCATGTGAAAATGTAAAAATGATAGTTCAACATGAATTCTGTATTGGAAAAATTGTAGTCAGCATGAATTGAATCTTAAAAAAATGAAAATACTAGTTCAGCATGAATTGCATCTTGAGAAAATGGAAAAAACTTAGTTAACATAAATTGCATCTTGGGAAAATGAAAAAATATTAGTTCAGGATAAATTGCATCTTGGGAAAATGAAAAAATATTAGTCTGCATAAATTGCATCTTGGAAAATTATTGGTTATTATGAATGGCATCTTGCAAAAATGGAAAAATACTAGTTCAACAAAAATTGCATCTTGTGAAAATAGAAAAAATACTAATTCAGAATGAATTCATTTTGGAAAAATGAAAAAATACTAGTCAGCATGAATTGCATCTTGGGAAAATGAAAAAATTCTAGTTAGCATGAATTGCATCTTGGAAAAAATACTAATAAGCAGAAATTAGTTCTTGGGCAAATGGAAAAATACTAGTTCAGCATGAATTGCATCTTGGGAAAATGGAAAATAGTAGTCAATATGAATTGCATCTTGGAAAATGGCAAAAACTAATTCAGTACGAATTGCATCATGAGAAAATTGAAAAATACTAGACAACATGAACTGCATCTTGGAAAAATAGAAAAATTTAGTTTAGCATGAATTATAATTTGGGAAATGGAAAAATAATAGCTGGCATGCTTAACATCTTGGTAAAATAAAAAAATACAATTCAGCATGAATTGCATCTTGTCAGATTTAGGTTTTAGTGCATTTAAAGTAAAACATTCGAGCTTGTTACCTTGATGGTGAACAAGAGCAGAACTACTATTGAGACATCTGATCATGTGATATCTTTGTTGCCATATTGTTTAAAATTATCATTTAAAAATTTGATTTTTGTTACAATTTTGAATGAAAATTATCACAGAATATTGAAAAAAGATCTGAATTAATTCTGAATTGAACAAAGCCTGTACAGGAAAGTTTTTTACTTTTCAGCTGAACAATCATCATCATTATCATCAACATTATTATTATTATTGTTGTTGTTGTTGTTATCATTATTATTATTATTATTATTATTATTATTATTATTATTATTATTATTATTATTATTATTATTATTATTATTATTATTATTATTATTATTATTATTATTATTATTATTATTATTATTATTATTATTATTATTATTATTATTATTATTATTATTATTATTATTATTATTATTATTATTATTATTATTATTATTATTATTATTAATTTAATGGCAATATCTGATCACATTGCTCATGACTTATCTGATCAGAAGCAGTTAGATGTATATTTTGATATGACTCAGGCATTTGATAAAGTTTCATATGTTAAACTTTTATATAAACTTAAAATGTTGGGCATTTGTCCTCATTTAATTGAGTGGTTTTCTAATTATTTAAGGAGTCATAAGTCGTATGTGCATATGGATATAATCAAGTCTCTTTTTTTAAATAATGATAGTTGTTCCTCAGGATGGAATATTAGCACCATTATTTTTTAATGTTTTATGTGTGATCTTGATCATAACATAAAAAATAGTATGATACTTACTTATACTGATGATTGTAAGTTATTTAAAAGAAGTATTACTTATAGTGATCATATTGAGATTCAAAAGGATATAGATTGTTTTATGATATTGTGTAGGTATAACAATATGGAGATTAATATTAATAAAATATGCATTGTTTCCTATACTAATAAAACTGAAAAATCTGGTTATCAATATAAAATTGAGAATGGTGTTATTAAATATAAAGAGATTGTATCTGATTTAGGAATAATATTTTGTAGAAACTTTACTTTTAATGCACATATTAAATATATTATTAATAAAGCATACAAAAAGATAGGCTGTATTTTGAGATATGGGAGAGATTTATTTATTTCTATAAAATATAGATTATTTTTTTCTCTTGTAGTTACACTTTTAGAATGTGGTTCATGTATATGGAATTTCACTCTGATTAATATTCAGTCTAGAATATATAATGTTGAAAAAAGATTTAATAAATTAATAATGGGAGAATGACAAAATGTTAAAACAGTATTGAAAGAAAAAAGAATATTGAAAGATATGATATTGTTGAAAAAGTTGATCGATGAGGAAATTGATGTCAGTAACTGTATATCGAATTTAAAGTACCTTGTTGTTTATTAAAAGAAATGCAAACTTTCATGGTTAATAAATGTAAAAATATTTTTTTTAGTAAGTCAGTTATTAATAGATTGCAAATAGTATATAATCTAACTTTTAATAATATTTATATTTTTTGTGATCAGTTTGTTATGAATGTTAGAAAACAACTAAATTTATAATTATGAACATATATGTATATATAATCTTATGTATGTAGTTTCTATTTGCTTATAGTTTTTTTTACTATTATTGTTGTTTGTTTGTTTTTTAATTGTGTATTTCTGTTAAAGTGTAAATGTTGAAATGCACATAATAAATAGATATTGAATTATTATTATTATTATTATTATTATTATTATTATTATTATTATTATTATTATTATTATTATTATTATTATTATTATTATTATTATTATTATTATTATTATTATTATTATTATTATTATTATTATTATTATTATTATTATTATTATTAGTAGTAGTAGGAGTAGTAGTAGTAGTAGTAGTAGTAGTAGTAGTAGTAGTAGTAGTAGTAGTGGTAGTAGTATTAATAATAATAATAATAATAATAATAATAATAATAATAATAATATTACTATCATCATCATTATCATCATCATCATCATTATTATTATTATTGTTGTTGTTTTATTATTATTATTTTATTATGTTTCAAAGGGTAAACTGTATTGAGACACAAAAAGGGTTACATAAGTTACATTTGAAAACATGAGGTCTTAAGTACACATTGATTCATAATACTATATACGTAATAAAGATTTACAATCTTGATAGGAAAGAAAACATTACTTACAGTAATTGAAAGAAAAAAAATTACATAACAACATACATGTCAAATTAGATTTGCATAGAATTTTTAAATGTGATATTGAGAAAAATATATGGAAACACATGATAGTATCAATGAAAAAATAAGGAGAAGAGGTTGAAGTTGATTATTATTATTATTATATATCTTTTCATATTTTATATGTTTTTTAATTCTATATAACTCTAAAGAACTTTATTTTTTGTTTATATTTTTATAACATAAATATGTAGAAATTATATTTATATTGAAACAGATACTCTGTTTCACATATATATTTTAAGATTTATTTTCCCCTTCCATATAAAGTGATTGATTGAAGGAAAACAGACATATATGAAACCAACTTTTTTATAATCTTATTTTTTAAAAAAAGCAAAATGTTTAAATTTAAAAGAAAATCATTATTTTAAATAATATTCAAGAGTTAAAAGAATTGAAAAAAAAAGATAAATCTTCTTTATTGATTTTTATAATTTTTAAATCATGAAATTGGCATTTATTAAAATATTATATTTTTAATTTTTGAAAGTGTTGTTGTACAAAGTATAATAATCACTTGAGACAAACTTATCAAATTGGAAAACATGCCCTAATCTACCTATCCCTTATCTGTTCCCACTAAAACTAAATGATCCAATCATCAAGAAGAGAAAAGCACTAAGGCTTAAATGAAAACTGTTTGACAAATCAGATACAGTGGAGTCATACTAGATTGATCCAGAGAATTTATCAAGGTATAAATAGTGGAGGTTGAAGTTCACAAAAAAGTTTTATCTAAGTGTTGCTTAGCTGTTTAGTTGCCAACTGATTTTAGTGCAGTGTCACCTTTGGAATATTATATTTACAGCTATACAGCTTATCCCAGCTGAGAAATCTAGTTTTTACTAAGTATGAACCCTACAGTTGTTGGATGTTGAAAAGAAAAATATTCCTATGGAAATGACAAGGATGACAGGCTAAGTCAGTAATAGCTTTCTTTCTATCTATTACCATGAATCTCCAAGCTTGCCTGGGTGAATACCAATGAAAATTAAATAATGCCATTCAGCTTAAATAAACCAACCCCTTTTTGAAATGCAATAGTAACCTATACTAGATGAACACACTAGATAAAAATGAAGGTAACAATTTTATGAAATATTAAATACTTATATTTGTTTATAATAAAAAAACATATTTCTTAAAATAAATCATAAATGAGTATATTTTTATATGAAAATACATTTTACTGGGGATAAATCATAAATACTTAAATGTCTATAATCAAAAACACCTTTCTTAAAATAAATCATAAATTATTATCTTTTTATATGCATATATGTCTGAATTAAAATAAAGAACAAATACTTATATCTGATCAGCAAAATACATTTGCATTAAAATAAGTCATAAATGCTTATATATTTGTATACAATATACATCTTTATTGGGATGAATCATATATATTTATATTTTAAAATCAAAAACAAATGCTTATATCTGATCTGCAAAACATGTTTGCATTTAAGTAAATCATAATTACATATATGTCTGTATACAATATACAGCATTATTGGAATAACTCATGGATACTAATATTTTAGACACACGTTATGTCTGTATCAAAATAAATCCCGAATACTTATATGTTTATAATCAAAATGTCTTTAATAAAATAAATCATAAAAGATTATGTAAACAAAATATGTCTGCACTAGTATAAATTATATATTCCATATATATCAACCTGAATGAAATATAAACATTACATAATTGAACTATGATTCTAGCTGGTGGAATAATAAATGTTATGTACCAAGCACCATTATCCTGAGATGGATTAGAAATGGTTAAGAAAATAAGACACATCTATAAGAGAAGGAATTTCAAATGCTTGTCAGTAAAATACAGCTGTATATGGATCAAGGAATAATATTTGAATCACAACTAAAAAAATTAAAGGACACTGCAGATAAATACATCATCAATGAGGAGTAACTGATCAATGGAACCCAAGAAAATATGTTCATACCAGAAAATGGATCCTAAAGATGAACTATATAAAACCAAACTGAACTAATAATAAACTTTATGGGCTTATTGTCCAAAATAACTATGGAGAACTGATGATCTTAACAAAAATTATGAAATAAATTTGTTATATAAAATCAATCCAATTGTTCATGTTGTATCATTTGTCATTCATTGCACTTGTTTATGAGAAACTCATGCATCATGAGCTATGTCTGGCATAACTAAATCTAGGTAAGTCAGGTTGTAATGAGATGGAACTCTAGTGGTGCCATTTGGGAAACCAAACACATAAATTTCTAAATGTTTCCAGTCTCTATGGTGCTACATCCTCTGATGAGCAGAAAATATTGTTGTAAGGGGGTAACATCTGTATTGGGAAAAGCCAATTGATGGTTCCTTCCTACAATATGCTCATCAGGAAATAGTCACAACCAAGGTAAAGAAGTGGTTATATGGTGGTCTGGTTACAACATTAACTTGTGTATTGTAAGCTGTTTGTTCTATTGTCTCATAATGAATCTCTCTTTCATTAGAAATATTAAAACTAACATGTCTCTTGATTTTTAACAGAGATATTCAAAATTAATACTATGTAAATTTAAAATAATATCCTAGTGCTTTTGACACTGATGTGTCCTTATCAAGGCATCTATACTAAAGAACATAATCAATATAATATTTTGAGAAAACTAGTGAGAAGATCATAATCAACTAACTGGAAACCTAGTCTGTTTAGCATTCATTGCATATTGTGATCTTTTAATTCAGTATGACATTAAAGTATTAAACCTTTGGAGAATAATAAATATGATCAGATACACCACTTTGATGTAATAAAACACTGAATATGAATAAACTGTTTGATCCCCCATTGCTTTTTTATACACATACTTATGCTGTTAGAAATAACATTTCATATTATTTTTTGTTTTCCCAATATAGCAGCACTACAACCTGAACATTGGCAACTAATAAAACATATTAAATGACATTTATTAGCACCAGCTGTTATTCTTTTAGTATTATTCAATATTCTATTAAGATTTGAAGGAGTTCACTAAGCTATTCTAAAATCCTGACTCATAATTTTTCTTAATTAAGTACTAGGTATATATACAACAGAAACCCATTTTTTATTATTATTATTTCCCTTAACATAACTAGATCTCTTTTTATAATATTTTAATATAAATGCAAATATGACAAAGATCTCTTTTTATAATATTTTAATATAAATGCAAATATGACAAAGATCTTTACCATTGGAAGATAATTTGCTGGATAAATACTAATCTTGAGAATAAAATACAGAATATCAAAATAATAATAATAATAATAATAATAATAATAATAATAATAATAATAATAATAATAATAATAACAACAACAACAACAATAATAATAAGAAGAAGAATGTTTTTTTTAAAACAATGGAGACAACAGCTATGCATCATCGAGAAGTTGGCATCAATATGGCCAATGAAATACGTAAAAAATTAGACTCAATTAAATCCTATGTCACTGTCACAAAAGCCAGCATACAAGCAACAACTTTAAAAAATTTTCCGACTACAATAAATAATAAAATAGTTCCGAGATTTAGAAAAACAAATCCGAACAACATAAAACAGCTAGATTTAAAAATGCAAATAAACCAAGACCCCCCTCCCATTGCACACTGGACCAATAGTATGCTAGAAAAAATTAGTGAACCTTTTAACAACATAATCCCATGGGGACTCTATACTTCATTCAAAAGATTTTTTTTCACCAAACTCAATCGTCATATCTGCTACAGACACAAATATATTGCTGTATCACTTTTCCATGCTCGTTATTATATCAAGCAATAACTGAAAGTGAACTGTGAGAAATGATCGTAAGAATCACAAACCATCCAATCCCAGATACCTCACTTTCAAATTTTTTGATATTAGTCAAAAGAACCGATTTCAGAACAAAATCAAAACATTAGACAATTACGTGATTGTTATAGTTGATCAAGAGCGACAGAACCAAATTACTGGAAGAATAAAAAATACATACCTTGGATACCCAATACAAGACCTTAAAAAAATGATGGATCCATTTGGTAAGGTTATAGCTTTTCAACCAATATAACTAACTCAAAGACACACCAATACCAACATATAACAATAGCTATAATTTTAAGTTAAAATTACACAAAGACATTGATCCAAAATCTATACCAACACAAATTGCAGATCACGAGGCTATGCTGTGCATATATATGAGTTTTAAAACCACAATGCTGTGACTGTGATAAACATGGTCACCTAACTACACAGTGCATTGATAGCCAACTCATACAGGGTCAGACACCAAATAACCAGCATATCCAATCCCAATATAAAGAGAGCAACAATACACAAAGTAATACTAGCAAATCAAACCATCAACATAAAAACAATCACAGTACAAATGAAGCTAATAAAAACAAACATGCAGAAGAAAACCCAAATATACTTGAAACTACAATAGATAGCTCGAATAAATTAAATGAAAGCACTGATAAAATGGATCAAAATCAAGCACAAATCATACCTGAAATATCACAAACACCAGGCATATCAATCAATAACATGTCAGATTCAAATGCAAACATATATAATGATACATACAACTCCCAAAAACAAGCATGCCACATATAATTATAAACAAAACATCTACAGATATTCTGGAGTCACTAACCCTGTGCCTCCCTCCCATAGAAATAACACCAACAGAAGTTCAAAAATCTGGTCGGCCAAGAAGAAACAAATCAAAAAGAGCCAAAATAGATGAAAATATATTCTAACAGAAATGATTGAACACTTGGCAGAGAACTTAATACCTATGGAGTTGGTTAGTAATCAAACCATTAATAACTGCTCACAAAACACTAGAGAATACACAAAAGCTTCACACAAACTTCAACACACTGTGAAACCAGCTTGCAGCCAATCATGATAATAAAGCTAAAAATAACAGCATTTAATATCAGAGGGCTCAACTCAGTCATCAAAATATATCAGTTACAACAATGAATAAACATTACACAACATCATATACTAGGACTTCTAAAAACTAAAATATATAGTGGCTCACAAATTGATCCCTCAGTACATCTAAGTAGAGAAGGCTACTGTGCATGCTCTAGAAACACATCATCTTCCTCAGGGGGTACTGGACTGCTCATAACACCAAGTTGTCCATTTGACTCATTCAAAACGATATATATAAATGCAAATTTACTAATAGTAACTTTTAGTCATCAAATCATCACACTAAACATTATATTTGTGTATATCTCACCGAGACCTACAGTTGTCTCAAATATTATATTAAACATAAACTCCTTACTTAGTTCTAATTCACATTCAACTATACTAATTGGGGATTTCAACATGAAATATCAAGAGTTCATTTAATGTGGCTGTATCAAATATCAATTCCACTTATGAGTGCAGAGGGTTTTTGTCAAATGATGCACAATAGACATCATACATCAAGGATTGATCTGCGCTTTTATTCACCTATGTTACACCGTCAAATCAGCTTAAACATCAACCCATCTCACTTCCCTGATCACTCTGCACAAATCATAATAATTAATCTGACAGAAATACAAACAACTGCACTTACACATGGAAAAACAATCAGAATTCTGCTTCCAACTTCTACCCCAGAATTTATTTTTTTAGAAACATATAATGCTTCACAAAATCAAAAATATGCAACTTAATCCCATTCAAAAATACTTAGCATTCATAAACATTTTATCATTTAATATAGATCACATAACATGCAAGTCCCCCCACCCTCCAGACTGCTAGCTCTGGCTGATGAAATACATAAACGGATTACAATGATAAACCCAACACACACCAGTCAACAACATATATGCAGGCTTACACAAACATACAATAACATCTGTAACCACCTGAAAACTACATAGCAATAAAAAAGAGTAAAGTCTGTCTCAGCCAACAACACACATGGACAAGAAAATACATCCGCTGGACCTTGGGCTACCCATCCACTGTCAGAGTGCCAATGGCACTCACATATCAGGGGCTCACATATGCAGGAAATAATATGTTAAAACTGATCTATAATCGTTTTAAACAAAAGCTGCAAGCATACCACCTGGTTAAAAATAATTCTAATGTCTTTGGAAAACCAGATACAAACACCCCATATAACATCACAGAATTTGCTATTAAACTGGCAACAGTATTTAATGCATGTCACTCAGGAGCACGTGGAATCCCCAAATTTGTCCTTGCACATCTCAGTCAGTTCACTAGCCAATATTTATGTGACCTTGCAAATCATCTATCACAGAAGTTACATGACATCCAAGGTTTATATCCAATAGCAATAGTCCTCTTCAACAAGAAAAAGTCCACATATCAAGACTACCCAATCCACAACCAATCTCAATGGGGCCACTTACCATTAAATTAATTGTATTACATTCAAATATCAGCCTTTCAAGCTAATTGTGCACACGCTTTGTGAGTGTTAATAATAAATGAATACTTTACTCTACAATACAAGATATAGTATTTATGCATGAATAAAATGAATCCACTTATTCCTACAACTCAAATGCTTATATATGAGCAAATCTGAAGTACTGGCAAGGAAAGCATGAGGATATACCACTCACTTTAAATTACTATTTACGATGTCTGAATGAATGACGTCGGTGAAATTGTCTAGAATTTACTAAATGTTACTCTAACTGAAACTTAATCATATGTAAATAAGCATTTATTTTTATATAGCACTGTGTTTACAATTGTATTACATTCAAATATCAGCCTTTCAAGCTAATTGTGCACGCGCTTTGCAAGTGTTAATAATAAATAAATATTTTCCTCTCCAATACAAGATATATAAGCATTTGAGTTGTAGGAATAAGTGAATTCATTTTATTCCTGCATAAATACTATATCTTGTATTGGAGAGGAAAGTATTCATTTATTATTAACACTCGCAAAGTGTGTGCACAATTAGCTTGAAAGGCTGATATTTGAATGTAATACAATTGTAAATACAGCACTATATAAAGATAAATGCTCATTAAATTAATTGAAAAAGTACTCAAAGACAGCCTAGAGACACATATTCTACCACTAATTTCACACAGCTAGTTTGTAAGAAAGCAATCATCAATTGCACAGGCTGAAATGATATTCAAAACAGTTATAAACTCAGTATGGGACAGGAAGAAGTATACACCAATTGCAGTTCAACTTGATATAAAAGTGGCTTTTGACTCGGTCGACATCAATACATTAATCAGTATGCTAGCTGACACCATGATTCCATGAACTCATCTGTACTTGCTCACAAACCTGCTACTTAGCAGAGAAATACATATCACACTCAATGGCAAAAATTCTCCATCATTTATTCCCACACAATCCATATCCCAAGGCTCACCACTCAGCTCACTGCTATTTACTTTTTACATCAGCCCACTCATACTCAAAATTCAGCAGAGTATCAAAGGCATCCAGATACCAGGCACATCACAACATATAGCCTGCATTGCATATATGGATGACATCATAGTCTTCCTACCATCAAGAAAGCAGATACCAATACTACATAAAATACTTCAAGACTTTCAAGCAACACATCATCTAAAATTTATTCAAAACAAGACTGCTGCCTAATCACTATACATCAATAAGCCATGCATGCAAATTTTCCAAGGCAAACCATCTGCTTTCCTCGGATTTCCTTTCTACATGGGAACAAACACAATGAAGCAAAAAATCCAGAACAAGTTAAAAGATGAAGCAAATCGAATCACTGCTTCACTCTCAAAAGTATACCTTTCAATATATGCTAAAGTACAATTGTTCAATCAGCTGATGGTTACCAAGATTATCTATTATTCTCCCATAATTCAATTCTCCAAAGCTTTTACATAAAAAATCTCTTCATATTGCAATAAACTTCTATGGTATAGAAAGACAGTGTCCATATCTGCAAAACACCTTAGTCGACTAGCAATACATAATGGTTTGGGGCTACACAACATAGATATTTTTTAAATACAAAAGACCACAAACCTTATAATAGCCACCCTCAGACATTTTCCAGAACTCCAATATCTAATCCAAATAATACCTACAGACAAACCTCCACCTTCACATTGCTATCTAGCATCTGATATAAACCAGTTCAGAATCACACATACTCAAATATCACTGCAAATAACAACAACATATTCATATTGGCAGATATATGCAATGGTAAACCTGGGATATACATCAGATATTTTAACACAGATGCTTGGAATAAACAACCGATGGCTGCTTAAAAAATTTAAAAAATGGTCCATGGAGCCCAAATTCTTTGATTTCCTCCTGAGACTAAATCTATATACCTTGCCAACATCATATTTCTTAAGATACAGACGATTGTATCCAAAAAATAAACCCCTTCTGCATACTATGCCACCAAGCAGAAGAAATTCAGCAACATCTGCTTTACAACTGCCCAGCATTAAACAATATTCAGCATGAAATAACGAATATATACAGAAAACCAAATATCTCCCTGCAATATATTATCAATGCATTCCACAGAACATCCACCCCAACATTCCGAGCAGCAACCTTTGTGCTTTATGCATTTTGGTGCACATGATGTACATTCACTTTTGGCAATAATACAAGGTGGCATCAACTTTTAACAACAAATTAGCACAATTAAAAAACAGAGACAATAAAATAGCACACCCAGACATTTTTGTGGCTACTTGGTCACTTGTAAAACGATGTTCAAATCTCTAATAGTTCTGCCTTTCCTCAATAATAGACTCAAAAAGAGAGCAAGAAAATGGCTAGCAAAAATCCATGAATCAATAAATGATAACTTAGGATAAACAATCCATCGTTCACACTATATATATCTGTAAATACTTGGAAAGAACTTAAACACAATATACATAATCCTCAGAAAAATCAATGTAAATGCAGGTATATAAAAAAATTGTTATGTAACCTTTTCTAGATTGAATAAAGTTCTCCCTTTTGAGTAGTAGTAGTAGTAGTAGTAGTAGTAGTAGTAGCAGTAGCAGTAGCAGTAGCAATAATAATAATAATAATAATAATAATAATAATAATAATAATAATAATAATAATAATAATAATAATAATAATAATAATAATAATAATAATAATAATAATAATAATAATAATAATAATAATAATAATAATAATAATAATAATAATAATAATAATAATAATAATAATAATAATAATAATAATAATAATAATAATAATAATAATAATAATAATAATAATAATAATAATAATAATAATTCAATTTATTTACCGTACAAAACTACAGCATCAAGCCAATTACAGAATTGCATTATAATAACTATACAATAATATACATAAATGAGTAAAAATGATGAAAATAATATAATTATATGACATATGAATAATATAATTATATGCCATACTTATTTATAACATAAGTAACAAATTTTTTAAAGTCTAAAGAAAAAATATTTTCATTAGTAAAATCATGATTATAGGTATTAGGCAAACGAAACAAAGGTGAAAATTTTAATATGTTAGAGTGACAAACCTTAATATAAAATAAAGTAAATGTATGTGTTTTATGTAAACAATTATTAAAAGTAATATTTGAAATTTTGTTAGTTAATATAATTTTTTGATTCGCAAGGTTATATAAAATTTTAAGATCTCTCATTTTTCTTCTAATGGATAGGGATAGATAATGGTCTTTTAATTTAACGTACTTAAAAAATTTGTCATAAACCAATTGAATTTTAATAATATCTCATTTGGAACTGGGATTCCAAACAACAGATCCATATTTTAAAATTGGCAAAACCAAACAGAGAAATAATTTATATTTTGTAAAACTACTAAATTGTCTACCATGCCTTAAAATTGCATCCATAATTTTAAAAGCCTTATTTACTACATTTTCAATATGATGATGAAATGATCCATTGCTTGCAAAAATAATTCCAAGGTCTTTCTGAATATCAACAAATTTTATATTATGATCTTCAATATAATAAGGACAAATTATCATTTCAGATTTTTTGGAATAAGAAACTGTTGAACACTTATCCATATTAATATCCATTTTATTATCTCTACACCATTTCTCAAAATTATTAATATCTTTTTGTAATAATATGCAATCATTAATTGAGTTTATATTCCTAAAAATTTTACAATCATCTGCATAACATCAAATATGTGAAAATTCTAAACTCTCTGCCAAATCATCAATATTAATGTTAAACAATAATGGTGCAAGGATACTGCCCTGAGGTACTCCTATATTACAATAATATGGATTAGCAGAATTATTCTTAAACTTTACAGAAGCTGTTCTCTTCTTAATAAAAGATTCAAACCATGCAACCAAATTATAGGAAAAACCTAATTTATACATTTTGAAAAGCAACCTAGAATGATCCATTTTATCAAATGCCTTGGATAAATCAAAATAAACAACATCTAAATGGCATTGATTCTCAAAGGCATTAGCAATGTGATCAGTTATTGTTAAAATATTAGTTTCAGTTCATATTCCAGGTAAAAAACCATGTTGCACATGAACAAAAATCTTATTTATGTCATTAACAATTTTCTTATAAACACATCTTTCAAATATGTGTGCAACTGTATGAAGCACAGAAATTGGTCCATAATTATTAACATTATCTTTTGAACCATTTTTAAAAATAGGTATAACTTTGGAAAGTTTTAGAGAGTTAGAAAAAATACAATTTTTAATGGAACAATTAAGAATATAACATAAAGAAACAGCAATATATTCTACAAAGCCTTTATAAATGAAAGAAGATATATTGTCATAACCTATACTTGAATGTGTTTTGAGTTCTTTGACAGCTGATATAATATCACTATTGTTGAAACAATCAATAGAAATGCTATCATTAAAACATCCCTTGGTCAAATTAAACCCAGACTGTTGAGAATTTCCAAATAATTCAGAAAAGTGAACTGAAAAGTCATCAGCACATAAAGATGAATTGTAATCCACTTGAGATTTTCTTTTGGTAATGCCAGAAGACTTAATAAAAGACCAAAATTCTTTAGGATTATCTGATAAATTGAGCTTCATATTTTTCATAATAATAATAATTATTATTATTAACACTCGCAAAGCATATGCACAATTAGCTTAAAAGGCTGATATTTGAATGTATACAATTGTAAACATACGCTATATAAAATAAATGCTTATTTACATATGATTAAGTTTCAGTTGGAATGACGTTTAGTAAATTCTAGACAATTTCACCCATGTCATTTCTTCAGACATCGTATATAGTAATTTAAAGTGATGGTTCCATCCTCACACTTTACTTGCCAGTACTTCAGATTTGCTCATATATAAGCATTTGAGTCATAGGAATACGAGGATTTCTTTTATTCCTGCATAAATACTATATCTTGTATTGGAGAGAAAGTATTCATTTATTATTAACACTTGCAAAGCATATGCACAATTAGCTTAAAAGGCTGATATTTGAATGTAGT
>JAQFVV010008523.1:0-28800 GCA_028023455.1 Epiperipatus broadwayi | reverse complement strand
ATTTAAAAATATAATATCGACTTATCGATATTTACAATATATATGCCAAATATATCTTGACAATCGAGACAAAATTTTCAACATAAACCAAATAAACATACAATGGATATTAAATAGATAATGTTAGTGAAACAAAATCATAATAGCATATAATTAAAGTTTGTACAAATTATCCTCTTTTATTTTCAATAGTTCTTGTTATAAATCCAGGTACCTGCAGATTTTTTGATGAACAGTTGGTATAAACATAGATATGTCTATGACATTCTGCAAAGCTTCCCTGAAATCATTCTTGCTGATTGAAAATGCTTCCATTAATGTGCACATTCATTGATTTTAGTTTTATCTTATTTAGTGGATAGCATATGGCAGTATTTCTCTTGCAGAATTATGGCTGGTTTCTTCCCAACCCTTTAGGACACTCTTGAATTTAGATGTCATACAGTTTGTGTATAACTGAACATAATGAGCAATGGAATGGTTTTATAATATTTTACAGCATCTTCTCTGTACTTCATGATGGATTTAAACTCACACTGTACTGGCTTGTCTACAGTGGAGTGGACAGTGTGCTTCTTTATGTTTCCATGATATAACACATTATAATCATTTTTTAAAGTGATTCCAATGATAAAGCATGCAGAATAAAGAGAAATAAAATTGAATAGTTGATTGAGAGTCAAGGTCTCCTGAGAGATCCTTTTTTATAATACATAAAACTGCCTTATCTATTAATTTTTTTTATAATGGTTTTTTATACTTCCATCCTTTGGATACAGATTACCTCTAAACATTATTGTGATCTGTGACTTTCTGACCAATTACAAACTTTACAACAATTAGCTTTAAAAAGGAATTATAATAAAATAAGATAATATTCTGACTAACCAACATACAATATCAATGCTCTAATTAGCTGATCTGATTATCAACAAATTAATTATTTGTATAAATTTAATGCCATTTCCATCCATAATAATTGTAAAATAACTTTACACTTGGTATTAATATAATATTTGATAAACTTTGTTTAAATTACTTAAAAATTAATTTAAAATTAATGAGTCATAATCCATTTTATCCACACACATACCATGACATTTTCCAACACAAGACCATACAATACATATGTCTGAAAACTAATAATCACATCAATGATGTAATTGAATCCAGAGCCTAATGGTGAAGTTTGCTAAAACTAGCCATTGCCTGCTTTAATCATGTCTCGAAGAAAAAAATGGACTGTGCCGTAAAACCTACCCAAATTACTAATATCTCTTCTACCATGGAATACCCCATCTAATATTACTAGTACACCAGATGAATAATTACCATCTTTGGCGGGACTAATGAAGAATCATTCATAAATATAAAAAAAAAACAATATCTGTAGGAACCTGTGTAGTATCCAACTTTTTGTATTTTTTTCACTCAGTAATATCTTATCTGTATTAAGGCCTTAAACTTAAAATATCTCGTATTATGATTATCTTTAATATTTTGTATATTTAGTAATAGTTGTGTATATATAACCAACGATTTTATATATTTATTGCTAATAAATTGTTAAATTATTTTTGTTATAATTAATCCATTTAGTTTGTATTTGCTTATTGAACTCAATTCAAATATATAACTGATAACACTCATTATTCTGTTATTATCCATAACCATGAGAAATCATGTAATCCACTGAGGAGCATGCAGAAATGATGGTAATAATTTATTAATGATGATTGGGCATGAATAACTTTTAAGAAGTAAGCTGTCTATTTAGAAGGATTGGCACTTTAATGTTTTATCTTTTTATTTATTGAAGCTAGAAAAACATTAAAAATACTTTTGGGAGGATTTGTATTCAGTTTAATCTTCTATTCTAGGTTATAAATCATCATCATCATCATCATTAAGGAGATTTGGTTAATATTCTTATACATATTTAAATTTAATCACTTTTATTTGAAGTATATTAACCATTTAATTTAAATATTAACTTTGCTCAACTTGAGTCAAAATTTATTGTGACATAATTGTGTAAATTAAAAAAGCTGAAAACAACTATTACAATGCACACACTCATATATATATATATATATATGCAAAACCATAAAACAATACAATACTAGATTAAATTCAAAAATTTTACCAAAATCCTTTCACAACCATGGTTTCATCTATTACAAATAGACCTTCTCAAGTGAAAATCAAACTATAAGAAATAACAAATATATACACACAATCAAACCTTCCCATAATTCATTTCAAACTCCACCTTCCCTTAATATCAAAAGAAGTCTTCATAAGATTGATAGCCTCAGAATCAAGAAGATTTATTATCAAAGTCTCCTAAAAAGAAGAATAAAGGAGACTTTGATGATAAATCTTTTTGATTCTGAGGCTATCAATCTTATGAAGACTTCTTTTGATATTAAGGGAAGGTGGAGTTAAAAAAAAGAATAAAGGAAACTTTGATGATAAATCTTCTTGATTCTGAGGCTATCAATCTTATGAAGACTTTTTTTGATATTAAGAAAAGGTGGAGTTTGAAATGAATTATGGGAAGGTTTGATTGTGTGTATATATTTGTTATTTCTTATAGTTTGATTTTTACTTGAGAAGGTCTGTTTGTAGTAGACGAAACCATGGTTGTGAAAGGATTTTGGTAAAATTTTTGAATTTAATCTAGTATTGTATTGTTTTATGGTTTTGCATTTTTATTTTTGCTAGTATAGTGTTAGGCAAGTTTGGTTATATATATATAATACAAATAAAATATCCATTAATAAAAAACTATTGTAATAACAATAAAAATAATAAATGTAATGGTAATTAACTATTATATATAGTCTCTTCAATCTGCAGATATGCTTTCAGTTAATTTCATAATCCTCCTAATTGCTGTTAGATTATTTTTATTGTTATTTATTGTGGCAGTATAAAACATCATTATATTCACAAAATTCCAAAGATTACCCATATTATGGTAGCTGGTATGAGGGCACCACTAGATGTGTAGCATAGCACTAGATTGAGAAAATTCTTCAATGATCATAGTGATTATTTATTTATGTATTACGACCACAAAATATTTTAAGGCATAATCTTACATGGTCTCTAATAATTATGATTTATGTTCTCCCCATTAGTGATTAATTCTATAATTAAATTAATAAAAGAGGCTCTTAAATATGGCTTTAATAATCTTTATTATACTCTATTTTTATTATTACCTTATTTCCCAATCCTCCCTTCACAGCATATCAAATTGACTAGATTTATTTTCAAGGCAAAATACCTGAAAAAATTTAACTCAATCAATTACCAATTTAATAACAGTCCTGTAATTTAACATTTTATAATCTTTCATGAGGAAATGCATTGTCACAACCCTATGACTGACAATGACCCAAATTTATTATAAAGACCCTGTCCAAATAGGGGGATAACTTTAAGGTGATTTAATATTAGAGTGAGCTGCATTGTGCTCCACTCTGACCATCTACTTTCATTCATGTTAATTAATTTTGATTTATTATTAAAAGACAGTGTAAGTTTTTAGTTGTTTGCTTATGACCCTCAATTTTTATTTTTATGTACTCCTTTTTCGGGCAGAAGTTTCCAGGTGTTTGCTTATGACCAAAATTTTAACTGAATTTTACCCCTCACCCCCTTTTTGTCTTTCAAGATCAAGCAGTTAACATTTTGGGAATTGAATCTATACAAACATTTGAGTAAATCAAAGATATATATATATATAAAATACATATTTTGCGGGTTCATCCGTGTTAAAAACTTTTAATATCAATATACTGACGTTTCGACTTGGTCACACAAGCCATCCACAGAGTTATAAAAAGGTATAAAGACGGTTGTAGAGGCGCTACAATCACTGGTTTGAATAAAACATTAAAAAACCCACCATTAGCAAAAATGTTAAATTTAAGAATGTTTTTTAAAGAAATCTTTCCAAATAGGAGGAAGTTTGCACGTATCATCTCGCTTATTGATACAATCTGGCCTTTTAAGTATCTCAATGGCTTCTCTGATTTTGCATTGGTAGAGATTATCACATCTGGATATGATCCTGGTACTAGAAAAATCTATTTTGTGACCTGAATCTATATTCAGGTCACAAAATAGATTTTTCTAGTACCAGGATCATATCCAGATGTGATAATCTCTACCAATGCAAAATCAGAGAAGCCATTGAGATACTTAAAAGGCCAGATTGTATCAATAAGCGAGATGATACGTGCAAACTTCCTCCTATTTGGAAAGATTTCTTTAAAAAACATTCTTAAATTTAACATTTTTGCTAATGGTGGGTTTTTTAATGTTTTATTCAAACCAGTGATTGTAGCGCCTCTACAACCGTCTTTATACCTTTTTATAACTCTGTGGATGGCTTGTGTGACCAAGTCGAAACGTCAGTATATTGATATTAAAAGTTTTTAACACGGATGAACCCGCAAAATATGTATTTTATATATTTAACCCGTGCAAATCTTCGTTTTAACATATATATATATATATATATATATATATATATATAACAAAATAATATGGCAAAATACCCTTCCCCTCTTTAGTTTAATCAAAATAACATGATAAATCCTTATTAAAAATCCCATACTTTATTGCTGAAACTTTTAATGTACAATAGAAACAGTTGACTGAGTCTAGATTGATATCATGCTAATTAGAGAATAAAAGTTCATTTAAGCAACAGTTTATATTTACTGTGGTTGATCTGCTGTTAAACTTTAACCATGAGGGTACAGTCCATGTGTGATCTTAATTCATAGCTTCTGGCATGAATCCTTCTTAGTCCTCTGGCTCCTGAATACATCTTCAGCTAGCTAATTGGATTCATACTTTTCAAGACTGAAAATAACTTGGGAGGCTCCAGGTATGGCTGGGAGACAGTTTTCCCTTGGAGGAAAGTCCTTGATGTCTTCTAGGTAGAGAATATTTTCATAGTGATGCATAATAACACTTTTAATGAAAGTGTTCTTAATAATCTAAACAAAATAAAACTCCACAATTTATACATTTTTCTGTGAACTGGACTCATACCTTTGTGGTTTATTTTTAGCTAAATTTTGGCACTTACAATTTCCATTCTTGTACTCCTGAGGAATTTTTAATTGAAGAAAAAATTCTTTATCAATTAGTTCAATATACAACAGCATTAGATGCCTTCCAAGCAGCTGGGGTGGGTACACTTCCCAGTCAACACTTTGACATATGAACAAAAAAAAACCAACAACAATATTTTTAATTACAAATTCATTTTGTAGCTTGAGTTTCAACAATAGAGTTAATTGCAAATCTCTCTAATTTTCCTCCTAACCCACATTTTCCCAAGAAACACACACAAAAAAAAACTTTTAAGAAATTTTTTTTATCTCAAGATACTGTTTTTATCTTGAGTTATAATTAATTTATATAAATTAAAAGAAAATCCAATGAAGAAATCCTGATTTTTTTCACGAGATAAAAAAAACTTTAACTGATTTAATAAGCTAATATATTTTTGTAAATTCTTCCTACAAACTACAGACATTTTTATTAAATTATATATATATATATATATATATATATATATATATATATATATATATATATATATATATATATATATATATATATATATTGAAGTGGATACTTCATTGTAAGTTTTAATTAGTTGCTGAAATAAAGCAAAGGAAAAAAAATAGAGGGGATTATAAAGTTGGGTAAAAAAAAGAGAGATCTAGAGCATAGTTTTTTGATCATAAATATAATTTTAATTTAATTTGATGATAATAATTTAAGACTCAAGTTCACAGACATATTAGATTAATTGTGCATGCATGTCTGAATTTATGGAGAAGTGTAAATTTCCAACATTAATCTAATTAATGGAAAAGTTTAAATTCAGTTCTAAATATATTTCTTCAGAAGGGTTGTTTTAAATTTAAGATATCAGATTTTATTTAAATTAAATTTGGTTTTTGAAAAAAACAACATAATTAATTATTTAGACTTAAAACTAGTTGATACGTGAGGATAAAAGAATCTAGACATTTTTCATTTCCATATAAGATAAGAAATTAGATTAATAATTGAAATGTGTTATTTCATTGTTTTATAAAAATGAAAAGGACTTGCATATGGCACTCAACTTGTTTTCAGATCTAGAAGAAATCTGATTGTATTCAAACCTATTAGAATTAATTTTCTCAATGTTTTTCTACAACAATGACAGCTTAAAAAACTCATATTCCAGTCACTGCAAAGAGTGTCTATAAAATCTCATTGTCAACTAAAATATATGATAAAAAAGCCATGAATAAATAAGTTTAAAATCTAAGGAGCTTTCTGAGCTAGTTGTCTCAGTTCTAAAGTGGTATCCTGATTATTATCTTCCATGATTATCTATTATTAATCAAATCAAATTTTAAAAAAATGATTTATCATATTGGAACTTCTTTTATATATAGTATTTTATGTAAGAAATATTCAATTGTTAATAATATTTTAAATACTTGAAATTCAGAAACAATATGTAAATAATAAAAGATCACTTGAAAAAAATGACACTCACAAATAGAATCAATGTAACATGACTATATATTGTTTATTTATAAAGGTTATACAGACTTTTACTAAAACTTAAACAAAAATCATGAATCATGAATCATTCATTTAACTATACAGAACAGTCAGAGAATCTAAATAATAATAAGAGTATTACATTTTTTTAAAATTTAGTTTATAGAACCATCAGTTGAAATATTTTGCTATTTTTTTAAAATAAAATTTGCAAATTCATGTAGTTTTAATATATTGATATTTTAATTTTTTTTAAAAAGTGGCTTAGGAAAATAATAAAGAGTTTTAACACTGCTTCTTCTGCTTGGTTGGTTTCCCCTTTTGTTATAGGTACCTGTAGCTTTTTGTAAAGTTATTATAAAAAAATGTTGGAGTAACTAAAAATGCCCAAGTCATCTGCCTGGCAATTATCTTCTTGTAAGAACATCCATGGTCCCTTTATAGCAAAACTACAGAAGTTCTTAAACTTCCCTATATTTGAATCCATTATGGCCATGAGGAGGTCTGTTCAAAATAAGCTACTCCAATCTACACAGAAAATTACATCCTCCCTTTCCAAAGTATATATGTCCATGTTCTCCAAGTCTTCCCTCATCAATATACTAATATTCCCTAAAATATCCTATTTTACACTAGTGATCAACTTCACTTAAGCCTTCATCAGAAAAGTACATAATCTGTGCACCCATCTGATTAGAAAGAGGGAAACTGCAACTATTAGCATGAGAGGCCCACAGAAACCCACAAAGCTCAATGGGCTGTCCCTACACTCCATAGATACTTTTATATTTCAATGCTCCTACAACATGATTTACAGACTGTTCCTGCATTATCCCAACTCCTTGCTCTTTAAATATTTATCTCCCACAGACAAGCCTCCCCCTGTTAGCATTGGCTGGCTGGAAACTCTCACATTCCAAATCTCTAAGTTCACTGTTATTTCTAATAAGCCATCCTCTACAAAAATTAATTTCTGGGAAGTGTATTATATTCTATATCTTGATGTTTCTGCAGGATCAATCATTTTTTGGCTCAACAACCATCTACTAATCAAGAAATTTAAGCAATGGTTCCTTGAGTCTAAATTTTTTGACTTCCTGTTGAAAATTAACATTAATGCCTTGCCTACTAAACATTTCCTAGTATACTGCTGAGATTTCTCAAGCATTGATTCCATTTGCTCCCTATGCCTCAGAGAGGAAAAAACTTCACTACTCCTCTGCTATTGCCTTTCCCTTCAACCCTTCAGAGACTTTATAGCCTCGATGCTAAAAGACAAAATGCCTACATTATCAACACTTATTGACAAAATAGTACATGGATTCATCCTGGAAATATGTTCATCAATGTTCATATTATTTTTCACTATGGTTTTCCCATTGCTGTCTCACCTTTAATCATGTTCTGGATCATTCACTTGATTTATATATAGAAAAAATTAAAAAAATTGGAAGAGAGACCAGAATTCCCCATCCCCCACCCTACATATTTGAAGCCACATGGAATTTGATTGTCATGCCTCCCTAAGGCTAGTTCCTTTTATATCTAGATAGAAACTGCCTATACTGGAAACAATTAAAAACTGGTTTAAGTGCATCCATTCAGGATTAACTATTAATTGCCCCCATCCTCAAGCCTATATCTTAGACTCTGGATATGAAGACATTGACATTCATTATGAAGGGTCTGATTTACCTATATAATGCCATGATTTTAGCAAGGACAAAACTTTGATGTCATCTTTGTACATTTTGAGTCATGCAAGCTTAGTCACCTATCTCCAAGATACCAAATCACGGGTCCTTCCCATTGCTACTATGGATCACTGAAGTTCTTTTAGGTTATTTAATGCAGGATATGTCATCACTGAACTTTTTTCTTCTTTAAATATTCTATTTTTAACCTTATCATATGAGTTGTAATCAAATTATAGAATGAAATTTCCTATATTTTATAATAAAAAAATTTTTTTTACCATGTTTATTATGATCTAAGATTATTTATAAACAATAGTTTGTGTAATAATTATTAAAAATCAAAAGTATACATTATTACACTTTTATTATATATATATTGTAACCATATATTTTAGTAGAAAATATATTAATTGATGTAACTTATATAAAAATTTCTCTTTCTTCTCTTGGTGATTTGGTTGGCTTGATTCGCACTTGAACAGATTACTTTCTTATATTATTTTAATAAATTTAAATTTGCTTCTTTCCATATGCTAACTTATATCAAAATGTTTAACTTTTTAAAATTTTACAACATATTAAAATTTGGTAAAATATTATTAAAAATAATATTTTGTTTTTATTTATTTAAAGTAATCTTAAATTATTATTTCTATTGAATTAAAATAAAACCATTTGTTCAATTAAAATAAATTATTAAATAAATACAATAATTACGTAGGCGTCTCAATGTAATAAAAGAAAAGAGCGCGAATTTCTAGGAGAATATCATCTGTTAGTTTGTCTTTTGGTGGGAAGAAGAACAGAAATGGTCAAGGCAAATAGTGTAAATTTGCTGAGCTTATTTTGAAGCCATTAATAAGTGAATAAATTACCACAAAATTTGTTATAAACATAAAATAACTTAGTGGTATCTAATTAAGATGGATCACTAAATTTAAAGATCTTTTCAAGTCGGTCGGCCAAGAATCAAATCACCGGTAGCGTTTCCAATATTACATTTTTTGAAATGTCGGAGCTTCCCAGTTTAAGTTTGAAAGAATTAAACACAAGAATTTGGTATGTTTTGAAATATTTATTATTCTACAATTTGGAAAATTTGAATCAGTGTTTTAATTACAGAAGTTTTATTAAAATGAAAATTTGTTTTTTAAAAAGAAAAAAGTTTAAGTTAAAATAAAGTAAAGCGTTAAAGCTATCAAAATATTTAATATTTCCGTTTTTTAATTCTGATAAAATATAATATTGATTGATATTTAACTTTACAATGCCATTAATATTTGCTAATTAATTTGTTTAACGCTTGGATCATAAACATTTTTCAAATAATTAATCAAAGTTTTTTATAATTGTATCGTCTATTTAAAAATGAATAAATTAATTGCTGTAATTGGTTATTCCTGGATTAACGCAATGGATAAATAAATACTTGCATGGATAGGATAAACTTGGAACACTTTTGATAGAGAGATGTAGGGATTAATAACTTTATGAAAAACATTTTCATTTAAATTCTGTGTATCCTGTTTTAAAATTGTTTCATGTTTGGAGAGCCACACAAATCGTTAATCTAATATTGCTTTAATAACTAATCAAATGGATATAATTGCATGTATGGAATTTAACTACAGCTATAGCTATTACCTCATATACTTATTATTCTACACATTGTACATGGATTCCACGGATCACATTAGGAGTTACAAAATGCTATACAATCCAATTTGTGATACACATCTGCTAAAATTCATGTATTTGAACTATAAAATGCTTTACATTTAGTTTTATCACACACACACACCGTTAAATGTTATATGTTAATGAATAATACATTTATTTAATTTTATCGTTATATGAACTCGCATATGAAGTTCATAAGTTATATTTGTTAGATTTAAATTAATAAAGGTTGAATAAAATATTTATTCAAAAGAATAGCGCTATGGGAGAAAGCTTAAACAGTACTTAATGAATTCATGAGATATACCAATCTTTATGAGATATTTTGTGAGTCTTTCCAGATTTATATTCCCATGCCAATATTATTTACATTATATTATACATGTTTATTTTAAGCAAGATAAGTAGTACATTAGTTGTCCTGATTATTGTAATATTTTACTAAGCAAGAACCCACATTTGCTAAAGTGTCAGCGTATTCTGAATAATCAGAAGAATTGAGGGGGATGATTTGCACTTTAATGTGAAGTAAATTATAATGTTGTTTTAGTATGTTAAAGGCTTTAATCTGTGCTGGTGGTTAATCCGCAGATTATTTTAATTGCCATTTTGTATTTTACACACATTCCTGCGCTGGTGGTTAATCCAGCGGAATTGTGTGATTATACGTATGACTTTATGATAGTGTTTAAATACGCAAAACGTTAGTATTATTTAATTCCTACGTGTAGATGAATACATCCACAGGAATATGTTTGCTTCACAGATATAAGTTGGGCAAAGTATTTTAGTTAATCTGCCAAATCATCTTCTTCATTTGTAAGCATAATTTATCGGTTAGATTGATAAATGGCAACAGGACATTCTATTCAAGTACTTCATGATAATTAACTGTTGGTTAATTATTATCTACCGGAGTGTAAGTTTACATTTTCATTTTAATTAATGATTACATTATAGCTAAAACATACAAACATCATATTATTTATTATATTATTATAGGTATACAGTAGGGATTTATTGAATCTGGAAATGACGTTCAATATTTCATAAGTTAATGCTGAATTTAATAATTGTCTCAATATTCATTATATTAGATTGAAATAAGGTATGATTAGGTTTTTAAATACTGTACCTGTGAGATGTATTGAAGAAAGTCTATTGAACCATCATTTAATTATTTTATTTGTTTATTTATGTTTTATTTAAAATATTGAAATTAACTATTTATTGTTCATAAAGTTTGTAAATAAAAGTTGATTTATAATTAAACTTACTGTGCCGTTGCTATGTGTCATTCATAACATCAGAAATCATAAACTTTGGATAGAGCATACATTATAGAGCATACATTGAATTACATATTATTGTCTACATGATATAAGAATTTATTAATATTTTGAGAAAACATTAAGATGCTTTTCGTCTTTGGTAGTATATGATTGGTAAGGTACAATAAAATCCCATTTACCTTTTCCATCATTGTGGCTTTGCGTAGTTGATTCTAGTATAAAATACAAATTAATTATTAAACTTGTGAACAGATTTATTCAATAATGATATGATTAAATATATTTACCTAACATTTTTAAATTTTCATTCGTCAATACAATAAGAGTCTCAATGATATATTAAATTATAAAAGAACCCAATTATTCATGTTTATTAATTGCAAAGCTTTACCTGGACTAGCATCTGTCTTAGAAATCATATAGATGATTTAAAATTTCATAATTTTATGTGGTTCCACAAATTACGCTATCTTGTACATGGTCGGCCATAGGGTCGCATACCATAAAAATCGCAAATTGAGGTTTAAGGGTGATAAAATTGCACTTATAATTTGTTTAATATGTTTTATAATAATACTATGATAGGTCTTCGCGGTATACCCTGGCTGCGATCAAATAAATTATAAAAAGTTAGGTTAATTCATTAATTTTGTCTGTAGTAAATTGCCCCAGATGTTGATTGTGGTCTTTTGTGCATAAAATAAATAGTATGATATGCTTTTGGATACAGCTCTTAATAGCTGATAATGTGCAATGAGAGTTGATCAGTGACCAAGGTTGTAATTCCTAGTGCACTTACGTTACGTAGTTGAGATTACACAATTTACGGTTACAATTTATAGTGCCGCAACAAGTACGGCATGATGATGGGTAGTTGGAGGGGTGATGGAAGGTTGGTTACCACCTTTGTGAGCCATCAGGGTGGACGGCTCCGGGGATTTTGGTTACAGCTTTTGGCGCCCAACGTGGCTGGCTCGAGATGTTTTGGTTACAGCTTTTGGCGCGCAACGTGGACGGCACGATGTGTTGTGGTTGCAACTTTTAGCATCACAATGGGATCGGCCCGAGATGTTGAGGTTATATAGTCATTATAAGTGTGCAAATACAGTTTTAGCACTTTATAAACATGCGATTTGATTAATTGATTGTTGCATAGTGCAATATGGTGATTTGTGAACTGAATTAATTAATGATTGTTGATTGCAATTTTAATTTCTCATATTATAAGAATATTATCATGTGACAAATGCTCTATCATAGTGATAAAATATTGTATGTTTATTGCTATATTTCTCCAGGTTACTTATATAGATTTCTGATGACCATAGCAATCGTATTCTAGGATATACCAATATTTATGATTGAATTGGGAGAAGTTGAAATTATCAAGGGTTTATAAAGTAGTTGTTATAATATTGCAAATATTTGAAGTGGGGGTTCAGATTATTTTAGTGAGTGTGATAAATACCATCTGGGATAGCTATTGGTGGTGAGGATTTAGTGGTTGGTCGGCTTGAACAAGATTTTAATTGATCATTGTTACTAAAACACATATTTTAGAAAAGTAAAAGCTTGGTTTCATAAAATATTAAAATAGTTGTAATAAAATACTCAAAATGAGTGATTCTGAAGAATTTAATTATCCTGAGACAACTCAAGAAATTCCTGATTTTAATTTCCAACAACGGTTTATGATAATGCTTCAACGCATAGAGATTGGAATGAATGAACAGTCTGAAAAATTAAATGAACAATCTCTTTCCCAAAAAGAGATGTTAATTTCTCAAAAAGAGATGACTGAAAAATTAAATGAACAGACTGAAAAATTAAATGAACAGTCTACTTCTCAAAAGGAGATGAATGAAAAATTAAATGAACAGACTGAAAAATTAAATGAACAGTCTACTTCTCAAAAGGAGATGAATGAAAAATTAAATGAACAGTCTATCTCTCAAAAGGAGATGAATGATAAATTAAATGAACAGTCTATAAAATTAGATAGTTTTGAGAATAAAATGGCTGAAGTTCAGGAATTTGTGAAGGAAAAAATAGAAGCTGCTAGAGTAAAAACAGTAGAGGAATTTAACCAAAAATTTCAATCCTTAGAGAGTAGTTGTAAAGCAGCGAAAGTGGAGTCCGATATCAAATTAGAAGAAATCAAAGCTAATTTCTTCGATTATAAAAAGCACTTAGAAGTTCAAATAGAAGAAATCGGAAATAAGTTTATAACCTACGAGGAAAATTTGGACACTAAATTGAAGGTGCTTGATGTGGCAAGTGAAGACTCAAAGAGTCAGTTGGCCCACATAATTAGTGAAATAAACTATAAAGTTCAAGAAGTAGAGTCTCAATCTGCCAGATCTATTGATGAAATAAAAACTGAAATGGAAAGTAAATTTCAGAATATGAATGAATCTGCAACAGAGAGTAGAGCAAAGTTGGGTAGCATTGAAAAGATTTTAGAGGAAACCATCAATAGGTCTAAAGTCGAAAATAAAGAGTTAAAAAAGACTAATGCTAAATTTATGGGAAACTTAGAAATGATGCAAAAAGAGTTGAAGGAAGTGAGGGACAAAGGTCAAGAGTGGCCAAATGAATCAAATGAGTTTAAAGAAGGGCAGAAACTAGAGGCAATGATTGAAAATCTTCAGCTAAAAATGTTAGAAATGCAAAAGGCTCAAGAGAAAAATGATAATTTCATTGGTCAAAATACTAAGTATTATGTAGATGGAACAGAGACCTCTGTTAAAGAAGTAGTTGTATCAGATAATAATTTTACTGGTATCCGCACAACTCCCATTCTCCAAAAACCATTGGGAATTGGATCTGTAGCCCATGATGTCAAGAACACAGATATGTCTATGGGTGGATCTACAGCTCTTAAATTTCTAAAGATTAAGCCATTTAAAGGGGAGTATTTGGAAAACCCTTTAGAATTTCTTCAAAATCTGGAAGAATTGTTTACTTTATGTACATTTTCAGAACGAGAAAAACTGGCTATCTCCAGCAACCATCTTTATGCTGCTGCAAAAGATTGGTGGCAGTCTTTGTTTGATTGTCCTCAAACATATGGAGATTTTAAACATTTAATAATGTCAAGTTTCTGGGGTGAAGATCGCCAGGATAACATGCGTTATCAAATCACTCGAGAAAAGTATAATGCTAATAAAGGTAGCTATACTCAATTTTTTCGTGGACAGGCGGTCAAGCTTAAAACTTTAACTGCGTTTCCATTATCTGAGCATCATATAGTTAGGATCTTAAGACATAACTTACCTAGACAGATCGAACAAGTTTTGATAGCTGCGGATAAGTACACAATTGATGAAGTGTCAGAGATCTTAGATGCACTTGAAACAAGTGAATGTGACCTAGAAAACAAATATAGAGGTGGAAAGGAGGCTAGAGCTTCTCATAACTATTCCATGGCTAATGTAAATGTTGCTCCAATAAGAAGTCCTTATCGTGATAAAAGATACGAGAGTAGGAGTCGTAGTTATAGACGACCAAAATTTTATAATAGAGTTAATGGTCAACCTAGTCTAATTAATAAGACCCAAGATAGAAATCAACCTTCTGTTAGTGGAATTAAACTACTTAACAAAAAGGATATTCAAACAAATGTTAAAAGTAGTACATTAAACTAGAAGGAGCCTCATGAAAAGATTCTCATGTTAGCAACTTAAAGAAAAACGAATTCAGAAAATTCTTAAGCTTGTATAATGGACCTTTCATGATTGAAAGTCAGGTGGGAGAGAACGCATTTATGCTCTCAACCCCTGAAGGAATCCGAGGCACCTACAATGCACGTAGTTTAAAACCTGTACCTTCAATAAATTAGGGGGATTTATATTGTAAAATGTTATACCATATTCAAATTGATGATAAGTTATAGATAGGATAATAAAAATAATAATTTGTGATGTACCTTAGTAGAATTTGATTAAAGGGAACTCTAAAGAAAGATAAATTTTTTCCGTAGGGGGGAGTAAACTGTAACCATATATTTTAGTAGAAAATATATTAATTGATGTAACTTATATAAAAATTTCTCTTTCTTCTCTTGGTGATTTGGTTGGCTTGATTCGCACTTGAACAGATTACTTTCTTATATTATTTTAATAAATTTAAATTTGCTTCTTTCCATATGCTAACTTATATCAAAATGTTTAACTTTTTAAAATTTTACAACATATTAAAATTTGGTAAAATATTATTAAAAATAATATTTTGTTTTTATTTATTTAAAGTAATCTTAAATTATTATTTCTATTGAATTAAAATAAAACCATTTGTTCAATTAAAATAAATTATTAAATAAATACAATAATTACGTAGGCGTCTCAATGTAATAAAAGAAAAGAGCGCGAATTTCTAGGAGAATATCGTCTGTTAGTTTGTCTTTTGGTGGGAAGAAGAACAGAAATGGTAAAGGCAAATAGTGTAAATTTGCTGAGCTTATTTTGAAACCATTAATAAGTGAATAAATTACCACAAAATTTGTTATAAACATAAAATAACTTAGTGGTATCTAATTAAGATGGATCACTAAATTTAAAGATCTTTTCAAGTCGGTCGGCCAACTGAATCAAATCACCGGTAGCGTTTCCAATATTACATTTTTTGAAATGTCGGAGCTTCCCAGTTTAAGTTTGAAAGAATTAAACACAAGAATTTGGTATGTTTTGAAATATTTATTATTCTACAATTTGGAAAATTTAAATCAGTGTTTTAATTACAGAAGTTTTATTAAAATGAAAATTTGTTTTTTAAAAAGAAAAAAGTTTAAGTTAAAATAAAGTAAAGCGTTAAAGCTATCAAAATATTTAATATTTCCGTTTTTTAATTCTGATAAAATATAATATTGATTGATATTTAACTTTACAATGCCATTAATATTTGCTAATTAATTTGTTTAACACTTGGATCATAAACATTTTTCAAATAATTAATCAAAGTTTTTTATAATTGTATCGTCTATTTAAAAATGAATAAATTAATTGCTGTAATTGGTTATTCCTGGATTAACGCAATGGATAAATAAATACTTGCATGGATAGGATAAACTTGGAACACTTTTGATAGAGAGATGTAGGGATTAATAACTTTATGAAAAACATTTTCATTTAAATTCTGTGTATCCTGTTTTAAAATTGTTTCATGTTTGGAGAGCCACGCAAATCGTTAATCTAATATTGCTTTAATAACTAATCAAATGGATATAATTGCATGTATGGAATTTAACTACAGTTATAGCTATTACCTCATATACTTATTATTCTACACATTGTACATGGATTCCACGGATCACATTAGGAGTTACAAAATGCTATACAATCCAATTTGTGATACACATCTGCTAAAATTCATGTATTTGAACTATAAAATGCTTTACATTTAGTTTTATCACACACACACACCGTTAAATGTTATATGTTAATGAATAATACATTTATTTAATTTTATCGTTATATGAACTCGCATATGAAGTTCATAAGTTATATTTGTTAGATTTAAATTAATAAAGGTTGAATAAAATATTTATTCAAAAGAATAGCGCTTGCGGAGAAAGCTTAAACAGTACTTAATGAATTCATGAGATATACCAATCTTTATGAGATATTTTGTGAGTCTTTCCAGATTTATATTCCCATGCCAATATTATTTACATTATATTATACATGTTTATTTTAAGCAAGATAAGTAGTACATTAGTTGTCCTGATTATTGTAATATTTTACTAAGCAAGAACCCACATTTGCTAAAGTGTCAGCGTATTCTGAATAATCAGAAGAATTGAGGGGGATGATTTGCACTTTAATGTGAAGTAAATTATAATGTTGTTTTAGTATGTTAAAGGCTTTAATCTGTGCTGGTGGTTAATCCGCAGATTATTTTAATTGCCATTTTGTATTTTACACACATTCCTGCGCTGGTGGTTAATCCGCGGAATTGTGTGATTATACGTATGACTTTATGATAGTGTTTAAATACGCAAAACGTTAGTATTATTTAATTCCTACGTGTAGATGAATACATCCACAGGAATATGTTTGCTTCACAGATATAAGTTGGGCAAAGTATTTTAGTTAATCTGCCAAATCATCTTCTTCATTTGTAAGCATAATTTATCGGTTAGATTGATAAATGGCAACAGGACATTCTATTCAAGTACTTCATGATAATTAACTGTTGGTTAATTATTATCTACCGGAGTGTAAGTTTACATTTTCATTTTAATTAATGATTACATTATAGCTAAAACATACAAACATCATATTATTTATTATATTATTATAGGTATACAGTAGGGATTTATTGAATCTGGAAATGACGTTCAATATTTCATAAGTTAATGCTGAATTTAATAATTGTCTCAATATTCATTATATTAGATTGAAATAAGGTATGATTAGGTTTTTAAATACTGTACCTGTGAGATGTATTGAAGAAAGTCTATTGAACCATCATTTAATTATTTTATTTGTTTATTTATGTTTTATTTAAAATATTGAAATTAACTATTTATTGTTCATAAAGTTTGTAAATAAAAGTTGATTTATAATTAAACTTACTGTGCCGTTGCTATGAGTCATTCATAACATCAGAAATCATAAACTTTGGATAGAGCATACATTATAGAGCATACATTGAATTACATATTATTGTCTACATGATATAAGAATTTATTAATATTTTGAGAAAACATTAAGATGCTTTTCGTCTTTGGTAGTATATGATTGGTAAGGTACAATAAAATCCCATTTACCTTTTCCATCATTGTGGCTTTGCGTAGTTGATTCTAGTATAAAATACAAATTAATTATTAAACTTGTGAACAGATTTATTCAATAATGATATGATTAAATATATTTACCTAACATTTTTAAATTTTCATTCGTCAATACAATAAGAGTCTCAATGATATATTAAATTATAAAAGAACCCAATTATTCATGTTTATTAATTGCAAAGCTTTACCTGGACTAGCATCTGTCTTAGAAATCATATAGATGATTTAAAATTTCATAATTTTATGTGGTTCCACAAATTACGCTATCTTGTACATGGTCGGCCATAGGGTCGCATACCATAAAAATCGCAAATTGAGGTTTAAGGGTGATAAAATTGCACTTATAATTTGTTTAATATGTTTTATAATAATACTATGATAGGTCTTCGCGGTATACCCTGGCTGCGATCAAATAAATTATAAAAAGTTAGGTTAATTCATTAATTTTGTCTGTAGTAAATTGCCCCAGATGTTGATTGTGGTCTTTTGTGCATAAAATAAATAGTATGATATGCTTTTGGATACAGCTCTTAATAGCTGATAATGTGCAATGAGAGTTGATCAGTGACCAAGGTTGTAATTCCTAGTGCACTTACGTTACGTAGTTGAGATTACACAATTTACGGTTACAATTTATAGTGCCGCAACAAGTACGGCATGATGATGGGTAGTTGGAGGGGTGATGGAAGGTTGGTTACCACCTTTGTGAGCCATCAGGGTGGACGGCTCCGGGGATTTTGGTTACAATATATATATATATATATATATATATATATATATATATGATCAATAGAAAGCTCCATCTATTGATCATAAATACAAGCGATAGCAAGTTTACGTATATAAAACTTGTTTTTGTTTTTCATATATGTGTGTGTGTGTATGTGTTGTTTCTAAAAATAAAAGGGAATAATTTCTAGCATAACATTAACAAAAAAAATAATGTTAGTCTGCTTACCTTTTCTTATGAAAATTATGGCTAATATATTAATATATACAATTTGTGATATTATAATAATTAGAACACAAGTTTAATATTTTAAAGCAAAATATAATAGATTTATCAGAGGTGAACATATATATTTTTTTATTATCAACAAAACATAATATTTATTATACAAGAAAACCTTTCTTACATTGGGTAGTATCCAACTTCTGATACATTCATTTAGTCAATGGTTTGAATGAAAAACATTTATTAGATCAGCACTTGACTGATAATTGTGTTCTGGCATGAGTTTATAATTCATTAACAGAACAGAACTTTGTTCCATGTTTCTTCAAATAAATGAGAATTGGCCATGATCTTATCTCGGCTTTTAATTTTTTAATTAGTTTGATGTATGCCTGTTGAGGAATGTGCATGTTGTTTTCAAAGATGAATTGTCATCTGCCCAACCAAATGGCAAATGTGAGAAAAATGCCCAGTCTAATGATGGATGGGTCTCCAGTATTGAAAGCAGATTTTAAGGAAAGTAGAGTCCTAATGTCAATGGTGACTTGAATTTATTAAAATCTTGATAGGAATAAAATGAGAACATGTATATAACAGATGTTGGATCGTTTCTTTGGCCGATTTGCAAAGTCTACATTGGGTGTCAATGCTCAGGAAACCTCTTTTTACCACTAAAAAAAATTGGTAAGCAGAGCCAATTGGTTCAACTTGGTGACAAAGTCCATGAATTTTGGTTCAACATACAGTGTTTTAAGCTTTTTAAGTAATTTCCTGTTATCAAGCCCAGTTTCATTGGGGATCACTATTAAATTTTTGTGAAGCATTCTATAGACCTCCCAGTAGGTCTTTTTATTATAGCTGAAAGGCAGGGACAAATTTATTAGATCTCCAAGTCCCACATATCGGAAATCCACTTGCTTACAATTGAAGGTGGTGTGTCTGTAGGCTCTATGGGAAGAGGGAAATTTTTTTTTTTTCCTGTTCCATATAAATGGATCTTAATGTATTGAGAACTCTATATGCATATGAGGTGGTGGCTGAGTGGAGGCCCATTCCATTGATTTCTTTTGGCATCTGCATTCTAGCAATACTGATTGGCACTACCTTACCTCTCCATAGCAGTTTAGAACATATGGAGTTAATCTTGTTGATGAAGATTTTGATAGGTTTGATTATTGGCAGGTAATAGTTGAATCTGGGTTGGATAAACATATTTAATAGAGTGGTTTTGGAAGAAAGGGAGAGCATGATCTGGGATAATGAATTGACAAATTTTAGTGGTTTTATCAAGTAAATTTTGCTGGATGTCTCTTCTCATTTGAGTGTAGGACTTGAAGAAAGGAAATCCCAAAAAGTTTTGTGATTTTGAGGTAAATTGTGTATGTATAGTGCTACTATCATAAATCTTCCACACTGATGACTTCAAAGGATTGACCTGAATATTTAGTGTTGTTTGGTATTTATTAATGATCTGTAGTAGGGCAGGGAGAAACTTTTTATTTGGAAGAAATATTGTTACATCATCTTTATGTGAGATGTGATGAATTTCTTTTTTTAAATGATGGGACATAAATTCCTGGCACGGACTTTTCAATTTCAAGGAGAAGAGGATTTATACAGGAAATAAAGCAGAGTGTGCTTAAAGGAGATCCTTGTAGAATGGAAATATAACCCTGATGGGCTGATGTTATCCTTCCATCCAGTAAGATAAAGATGGATCTATTTAGAAAAAGATTACCTATTATTCTGACATAAACTTCCTGAACTCCATAGTCCCAGAGAGTTTGAACAACAAATTTCAATTAAAAAAAGATTTTGTTCATATTATAAATGGGAACCTGCTCTGCCATCCATTCAATGATGTAAGCATCTAATTGTTGGTATTACAATGTTATTGTTTCAATATGTCCAAAGTTCAAATGTAATTTTAAATTTTTTTCGTTTGCAAACATATATTACTACCAAATCAATTTAAATTTACTAAATTATGATATAAATAATGGTTTAATATTAAAATTAAAAGTTGAAAGTTTACAAAATCCAGGGAAAACAATTAAATTTGACAAATGCAGGAGAGTTAAAGATTTAGCGATATATTAAAAATATAATTTGTCTACTTTTTCTCTTTCTCTTACTTTAATTTTGTTTTTAAAAAATGTATTTTTTATGACAACCCCCTTATGTTAATTTTTATTCTACAATAATATTTTTCTTATATATTTACATTTTAAAATACCGTATATCGTGTAATTAGTTAAACGTCTCTGAAAGAAAATCAGATATGATTAGAAAAAATAAAAATTTTGAAGTATCTCAATTAATTCATATGATGAATTATTTTATAAGTAATCATTATAAATGTTTACGTAAAAAAAGTATTTATTTTGATATCTATGAGTATTTTTTTTATAGATAAAAAGAAATTGGAAGAGTTTAAATAAAATGAACTTGCTGAACAGATAATGGAATAAAGAATTTATTTTTATATACTCATTAAAAATAAGTTGGGATTCAATAACTTACTTCATTATTAATTATAGAATTTATATAATATTATTGCATTAAAATGTATGCATGAATAGTATGTTTATAATGCAAAGTTTGGATGATTAAGAATATGCTTTTGAAAATGAATTACACCTGAGTCTCATTTTACGCGATAGATAGGTTCCTCAGAAAACATGCAGAAATGAAATCGCACAAAAATAGACGTAACTTACCTTGAAAAAGGAAGGATATGGACTGTGATTTTTCAAAAATCGCATAAAAGCAAAGCACGAACGTAAAATTACTTTAAAATTCACGCAAAAAAAATAAGGAAATAAAATATGACTAATAAAAAATTTCAAATTTGAAAAAAATTGATACAAGACAAACTTTTTTTAACTATAATATTTAATTTTATTCAAAACAATATATTTTTATGCATAATTTACAGTAATTTACATTTTTTATACACGGTTTAATTATTATCGCCATTTGCCGATAAACAGGTTCATTTACAAACTGGTAAACAATCAGATTCTTCACAAGAGAAAATACAACTAGCACTAACGTCACTCTCATCTTGTGTTAATGGTTTTCTGGTGACAACGTAATTAGTAATTAATCTTTGAGATGATGATTTTATTAGTTGTTTATGAAACTAACAAATGAAAATTAAATTCTTATTTTTGTCTTTAATTTTTAAATTTTCAATTCCATTTAAAAATCAAATTTCACATCACATTAATTTCAAGTCGCCATAAGTAATTTTTAAATTGTTAATTACAATTAAAAATCAGATTTTAATTGTCAAATTTAATTGTGCCCACTGCTATTACTCACCTTTTAAAAATAAACTTGTGGATACTAAATGATTAATAATTGATTATGTTCTTTTTTAAAAAGCAAAAACAGAATGTGATTTAAAATGCAAAATTAACACACACAATGTTTGAACAAATTTACATTATAATCTTGTAAAATTTAATGTGTGTATACATAAAATGTGGAAATCATGATTTTAATTTCATTATTGCATAAAATCTTACTATTATAAAGCACTGAAAATATTGAAATTACTAAAATGAAAGTCGAATTTCAATAATGTGCTATTACTTTCAATATAACGTAAGTGCATAAAATTTATTATTTAAAGTAATAGCGCATTATCGGAGTTCTACTTCTGGTGAAACATGAATCACGTAACTTCAAAATCATGTTAAATAAGACCTCATAAAAAGAGACCCAGGTGTATTATATTATTTAAAATTGAGATATAATGTTCTGATTTATTAAATTGAAATTTTAGAAATATTTAGTCGATGAAATTTAATAATCTCTCTTTTAATTAAAAATAATACTAAATAAAGATTAATATCCTCTGAAAAAGAAATAACTTATATTTTATTGGTGGTAGCTGATGCAATTTGAGTTAATCATTGTTTTAAAATAGTATTGATTATAATATAGTTTATTTTCTGTTGCCAATCAATATACTTTCTGCTTGCCATATTCATTTATATGACTTAATAAAAGAATTGGCTGGGGATTTATTTCTATTTGCTTTTCTCAGATGGTAAACATAGCCATGGATGTTGTATTAATGATCAAATGATTTATATTTTGTTGTATGCAGTTAACACAGTCCTAACATATGAGCCCATAAAAATGTTTTGTGTTATTTTACATTGCTTGCATTTTATTGAGAATTTTCATATGTATTTAGTTATATTTGAGAATGGTTATTTGATGGCATGGGCATATCTACATCTTAGTGAGTTTATTAATCAATTCTATTTTCAAAGTATTTCAACTCTGAAATCTTTCAAATGTGTTCATCATATGGGCAATATCATTAAAATGATGATCTGAAATTACTTCTTATGGGATTAAGATAATTTAAAATTACAATCAAGATATTATACCTGTCAAGAGAGAATTTATAAATGTTGAGAAGTTTATTGCCATAATATGGTACTCCAAACCCTTAAATATGCACACATATATGTTAAAATTAAAATAATACGTATAATATGCTCACCACATTGAGTTATATTAGAACCAAAGAGATCATTAATAATAAAATGTATGATTTTGGGATTTAAACAAATGTAAATTATATAAAGAAGAAATATTTTAGACAGTATAACATGAAAAGTTATGCTCATTAAATATAACTTATGATTAAATAATACTTTTGTGAAAAGAAAGAACCTTTTGGAAAGTTAATAAATTTGGTATATTAAGTTGAAGTGCAACACATTGAATCATCCACTTATTGTGATATTTATCAAAGTAATATTTTCTTGCATGTATTTTCTTTAATAATAGTTTTATACAATGTATGTATGGGTCAGAGAGAATTATGATCTCCTGGCTGACGCTAAAAATAAAAATATTATGAGATAAATTATAAAATGAAATGGAGAAAAATGTGAGAAGATTTTAAAGAAATGGTTTATTATTTTTATTTATTAATTTATTTTAAAATGGGGTATTCACTGCAATGTAGAAGCTTGAGATTTAAAGGCACTTTCATGAGAGAATTATTGTTTGAATCCAATCTAAATCATCTTCCAGGTTCTGGAAGAAAATGGTGGCATCCAACAAAACAGTCAATCAAATATTATTAAACTATAAGGTAAAAACTAAACTTGTTGCATCTTCCCTCCAGCACTATATCATTTAATTTTTATTGTAATGATGTTGTTACTGCTTTTGGCTTTTCTTCACTATTCTGCAGTTATCTGTAATGATAGCTTACCATACATAGTTTTTCTTGTGAAGAAATTGCTAATGTTTAAAAAGAAAATTTGAAGATATCAGTATTATATAAATCTCTACAAAATTTGAATATAAAATAAGCTGTCAATAATGTATTGGTAAATTATTTGGCCCAAAAGCAATTCGGAGTGCGAGTTTTGTATTAGTATTTTAAAAAAAAAACTTGTGATTTTCAGTAATTTATTTATATATAACCTATTTATGCAATGTCTGTGTAAAATATTTATTTTAAATAAAAAAACTAGTTAAGCTCAATTAGATTTTATTTGAAAGTATTTATTTTTTAAAAAATAAGTCTTAAAAGTGTTATAGCAAACCAGAAGCTAATTATACTGACTAACAAAAATAACTTTTATAAACTCCAGTAAATAAACATTTATTTTAGCACTGTTTCTAATTGTAATACATTTAATCAGCCATTCAAGCTATTGTGCGCTTTTATGAGTGTTGAATGATAAATGAGCACTTTCACTCCCAATACAAGATATAGTATTTAAGAAAAAATAAAATGAATCCCCTTATTCTATCCAACCCAAATGCTTATATACGGGCAAATCTTAAGTACTGTAAGTGAAAGCGTGAGGATAGACCACTCACTTTAAACCACTGTTTATGATATCTGAATAAATGACATCGACAAAATTATCTAGAATTTACTAGACATCACTCACAAATGAAACTTTAAACATATGTAAATAAACATTTATTTTAGTGCTGTTTCTAATAGTAATACATTTAATCAGCCATTCAAGCTATTGTGCGCTTTGTGTTGGGAATGAAAGTGCTCATTTATTATTTAACACCCGTAAAAGCGCACAATAGCTTGAATGGCTGATTAAATGTATTACAATTAGAAACAGCGCTAAAATAAATGTTTATTTACATATGTTTAAAGTTTCACTTGTGAGTGATGTCTAGTAAATTCTAGATAATTTTGTCAACATCATTCATTCAGATATTGTAAACAGTGTTTTAAAGTGAGTGGTCTATCCTCACACTTTCACTTACAGTACTTAAGATTTGCCCATATATAAGTATTTGGGTTGGATAGAATAAGTGGATTCATTTTATTCTTTCCTAAATACTATATCTTGTGTTGGGGGTGAAAGTGCTCATTTATTATTTAACACTCATAAAAGTGCACAATAGCTTGAATCTTGAATGGCTGATTAAACTCCAGTAAATAAATTTCTTGTAAAATTTTAATAATAATACATTTAATTTTGAATTTTAAGATCTATTTTCATTTTTTAATGATGACTCAACTAAAATTCATTTCTTTTTTAAAAATGGAATTCAAATAAATATTTTACTCTGCAATTTTTAGAAATAGACAATATTATCATCTAAAATAAAATGTGTCATTGTTATAATTAAGAATTACATTTAGTACTTTATTTATCTATTTTTCAAAGTTCAAATATTAATTTTTATAATGTCTATTGTTTGAAAGCTTACATTTGGAATTAATGGAAACATTACCAATACATGATATAAAAAAGTTTGTTTGTAAAAATAAAATATTGCAAATATTTGCTGAAGATGTCACTAGAGTCTTTTAAATAAGAGATGAGGCATTTGAATCTGAACAGGTTAAGTGATACTCAATGTGGAACACAATAAAAACTAAATAATGTTAAGAAAATTTATAATTGGATAAACACACTTATAGAAAATAGAGAGGAAAAGATAATTTAATGCATAATAATGTAAAAGACTTTATTTTGAGTAATTATAGAAATGCACACAAATACTGTAGGACAAAAACAAAAGAGAAAGATGGGATATTATGGGCAATGGGCAGATGGTAGAGAATGATTCTGTCTAATGATTCTCTTTATTATTGTAGATAGATTCTATCTAAATATCCTGTTTATTATATTAGAGATATCCCATTTATTTATTTTTTGTTTGTTTTAAAGACCATGTTGTAATAGGACTGTTTAAAATCATTCTAAGCAGAGACTATACAGTGAGAAAAGTTAGGGAACAGTCAGAAATGAGGAATGAGTCAGAAATAGTGTATTCAGAGAACAATGAAAAAAAAAGTCCAAATGAGAAATGAGTAATGAGTCAGAAATAGTGTATTCAGAGAACAATGAAAAAAAAAGTCCAAAGTTGAAGTTTGAATAACCTCAATATGTTTATGAAGAAGAAGATAGTAGAACAATTATTTTTAAAGAACTAACTATGGTACACAATGAAACAAATAACTGAGAGCAAAAATTAAATCAAGGAATTAAATGTAATAGCAATAGCAATGTTCCAGAAAATGATAAAACAATGGAACAAATGAAAGATGAAATAGTAAAGGAAAACCCAACAATATTAAAGCAAATATAATAGAAGATAAGATATCAAAAAATGGAACAAAAAGAAAAATTGACTAGAGATAAGACAATTCAAACAAAACAATTAAAAAAATAGTCTGAGCAGACAGAAAATGAGCTGAGATATGGTAAATACCAACCAGAGCTAATACAATGAAAACATCACAATCTGAACAGGGTTAAAAAAAAAATGATGCTTAAATTTCACTTAGGTGCCTAAAATGGACAATTAAAAAAAGTAAAGTTTTGTAATAATTTTATTGTGGAGAACAATCAGGATCAGATACATTACACGATCACCATTTCATATACATATACTGGATGTCAACATCAGTATCAGGTTGTTAAGAGCAATAACAAACTTTCCATATAGTAGGGACACCAAGGGCTAGACCCAGTAATCAGTAGATACAAGAAAGTTTGTGCATAAAATCTTTATCTGGTGCCTACTAGGAATATTGGATCAGTAAGCACTAGATACAGATTTTATGCATAAACCTCATTGCATTTATTGATTACTGGGGCTTGCACTTGTAGTATTATTTTATGGAGAGTCAAAGTCAGAGACCTACTAACTAAACACAGATGTAAAAAAATACTTAACAATACAAAGTAATAATAGTTTGTAAACTTGAGAATATTCTAAAGCATATGGATAAAAGTAAAGATGAAATAGTGAGAATAAAATTTAAAAGTGTAAAGAGGATTCATTTAAAGAAACTGTAATAAGAAAGGGAATAGACAAAGCTCAGTTTGACAATCTGAATCAAGAAATATAATATAGATTCTATTGTGAATGAAACAAATAACATTGGTGTAACAAAATGATGATCATGAACATAATTACAGTAGATATTGATGTTGATGCTATGAATCAATATATTATTAATGTAGATGTCATAATAAGCAATGTGGATAATAACATTATACATAAAACTGATGCAGAATTTAACATGAATGAAGATGCAAATAAAAAAAAATGTAGTGAGCCAAAAGCAAAAAGTGAGATAAAATTTCATGACGAGGATAGTTTGAATAATCATGACAGTGAAACAAATGCTAACATTGATATTATATATGATTATATAGATAAACCCAAATAATAGAAGAAAAAATAGAGAATAAACAAATTTTGCTTCAAAGCTGCTGCAGAAATTAATGATAAAGCAGAACAGATAAGAAACATTGAAATTAACAAAATTATGGTGAGCCTGAAAATTGTCTGAGTGGTGTTTACATTGTTTATTTACGATTAATCTTTCTCTATTAGTTAAATAATATTTATCAATATTTATTTAATTTCTATTTACTGAAATAAAATCGCGGGTATGTTGAGAGATAGTATTTACTTCATAAGATGCAATAATTTCATAAAGTTTATAAAGTAATAATTTCTTAATAGCTGGATAATTTAATATATGATTGTAGTCTAACATTATTAGAAATTGTCTTTAAATATCATACTATTTGTAGATATGATTTTTTTTTTTTGACATTGCTATGACTTGATGATTTATTTTTAGTTCTGATTCGATTTTGATGCTTCAAGAAGAAAATTTTAAAATAGTTACCTTTATACAATATATTTTTCTTATTTTACGATGCTTTGGACTTTCAGTGGCCATGCACTCTTTGTTATCACACATTTCTGTTCCCAATTTATTCATCTATTTTTTTTTCCAAATTCTTTTTGGATACCCCTTTTTTTCTTACTGATAACAAGTTAAATATTTATTTTGATTATCATTCCTGAGATATCCTTTTCATATGCGCATATTATTGTAATTGTTTTATTCTGAACTTATTTGTCATAATAGTGTGTTCAATATTCATTATTTAACTGAATTGCTTTATTACTTAAACAGCTCATCTTGATCTTCCTGCAGATTTTTGCTAGTAATCCAATTCTGTAGCTAACAATTTCTTTTCCATTTCTTTCCGTAGTCAAATTTTATTTTTATAAGCAATACCACTTTTCATTATTATGCCCCAAAATAACCTATTTATCATCACTATATATTTTATATCTAGTATATTTCTTTCTCTTATAGCCTCATAAGTTGTTCTCTTTTGTATTACCTTGATGTTTAGATATTAATATTTCTTTTTTGCCTGGTGTATCCTGTTATAATTCTTCAGTACATATGATTTGTTTTTATTATATTTATTTCCAAGCCCAATTTTTTTA